>JBCEWC010015217.1:0-13868 GCA_038996855.1 Solanum aculeatissimum
GTAAAAGAAACAACTCACTAAAGATAATACTCAAGACAATATTTATCTTGGTATATAACTCTCTTTGTGTTTTTAATTTCCTTTTGTGGGATGATCTATATGAGGTCAAGAGGCCCTCTATTTATAGGGGAGAAAATGCGTGAACAGTAAAACGCGTTACTGTTCATGAACAGTAAAACGCGTTTACTGTTCATGAACAGTAAAACGTGTTTACTGTTCACCGTGTTCCAGTCAACAAAAATGACTTAAAATAGTTCTAAAAAATATATTGCCTAAGAGTATAAAAGATACCATAAATTATGATAATTGACAACTTTAAATATTTTTAAAAATGAATAAAAAATTTGATTGATTATTGAGATTAATTTGTCGCCGTCACATAAAATGAAACAATAAGAGGCAGTTAGGTTGCTCAAGCAGGCAGCAGGTCGACATATCTACTTGAGCAGTTTGAGGGTATATCTGTAATTTTTTGTGGTTCTTTCGTTTTAATTTGTTTGTCTTAGTTTTAGTGTTTTATATATTTATTGCGTAAAAAATACTATTAATCATAATAATTAATGACTTAAAATAGTTCTAAAAACATGTTGCGTAAGAGCATAAAAGATAGCATAAATCGTGATAACTGACAACTTAAAATATTTTAAGAAGAAGTTTCACCTGCTCAAGCAAGCAACAGGTTGACATGCCTACTTGAGCTTTGAGGGTATATCCATAATTTTTTTATTATTCTTTTGTTTTAATTTGTTTGTCTATTAGTGTTTTACACATTTAAAAATAGTGTAAATAGTTCTGAAATAAAAAAAAAGTAAAATGTATTATTTAATTCAGCTACTCAAGCAGACAACAAAAATTCGATTTATTATTGAAATTAATCTATCGACGTCACATAAAATGAAACAAAAAAGGTAACATGTATTATATAATTAGGAAATTATGTAGAAGGTTTTGTAAATCTAGATATTTAACAATAGAAATATATCTACATATAAAAATTAAATAAAAAATAAATTTAATTAACTTTCTAAATTCTATCTATATCACATAAATTGAAACAGAAAAATAACAAATATTAGAATCTGTGCTAATATGAGTACCGATGTCTAATATATAGTATAAATGTACATATATAATTTTTGTTTTGTTTTAAATTTTTATTTTTTTTATTTTTTTTTAAAAAGGAAAAGAAAGGTAAATCCGAGCCTCTCTTGGACTGTAATATATGGTTGATTCATTATCACATGAGATGACAGATGCTAAAGTATCACGTGAGATGACAGTCTATAATTTAAAAAGAATTACACCAAACAACTCCTTACTATTCTCCCTCTCGACTTTTGTAATTCACCGTTTAAAATAAATTATAAATATTTATATGATTATAAATTATTTTATTAAATATTTAAAAATTATGAATTTGCCTTTTAATGCTAGGATGAAATAAATTTCAACTACCAAATGTCTGAAAGATTGAAATTCATGTTTTTCTTTCTGACAAAATTATGAAACTTGCAAATTAAATGTGTTCATTCTAGATGGTAGACTGTAGCTGCCGTTTGACCCCAAAATTTTTATATTTTATATAAAAAAAATATTCATTATTTATTTATTTTAATTAATATTTATTTATTTTTTTAAAAAAAGTTTGAAGTTAATCTGAGTGATAAAATTGAGAAAAAGAATAATTCGCTTTTAATAAATTATAATTTCAATTAAATTAGTGAAAATTTTGAGTATGCCGATTAATGTAATAATCTTGCTCGTATTATTATTTTATTATTATTAATTGTTGTTAATTGTGTTATAAGATTATTCTTTTAACGGGATATATTTATATAAAAAATAATAATACAGACTTTGGAATATTTTTAATAATTTTTAGAACTTACGGGTGCAAATCATATTTTTTAAAAATAATCAAATATTCTTAAAAAAAATTGGAACCAAACACATGATAAAACTTCACGTATACTTGCCAAGAATATTTAAAAATTTAGGACGAAACACTAACTTAATACAATATTCCCTCATGTTCATTTTAAATACTCTCTTCTATTTATTTTATTCCGCTATTATATTAAAATTAGATTATTAATTTTTACTTATCTATTTTAGTTTTACCACTTTATCTTTTCTCATACTATAATTAATGTTAAATACTATTATACATTTTTAGAGTTTTAAAATATTATTAAAAAATTAATAATTCTTAAAGTTAAATGACTTTTATGTAATAATAAATAAATAAATAAAAATTATATGATAAATAATACTACTGTGGATATCTCATAGTGTACATTTTATATGTGGATCTATATGGCTAACATATTCTACATTTTAATTGGATGAAACGCGTTGTGAGAGTGACTTTACTTTCTATTTTTGGGTGAGTCAACTTTATATTATCTATACTATATTAAAAGTGTGAAGACCCTTAGAAATGTTATTTGAACTTTTTGTCCTTCATTAAAAGTCTCTTCTTTAGATAAAATAGTTTTTTCACTATTTTTCCTTAAATTATTTAATTATATTTATAATATTGACATTTAAAATATATGGAAAGAAGCGATAAAAGGAAAAATTCTTAAATCTTCCTTATTTGATAAACTTTTACTTCTTCCTTATTTGAATCAAGAAAATATCAGTTGCTAAGGAAAATTCTAATTTATCATAAGTTCTAATTAGTGATAGAATTTATATATATAGGACGTTTATAAATAAATAGTTTATGAAAATTAATGAATTATTTATTTTTTATAAGTTCATAATTAAATTAAAAATTTTTCTATAATATTTCTTATCAAACGAGGTACACACGCAAAGCGTGTAAAGCAAAACTAGTATTTTTATAAATACAAGATCAAGACAAGGTAAAAGTAGATTAAGTTTTTAAATTGTAGATTGATCTAGACTTAAATTGTTTGGAACCCACAAAATCCCGCCAAAAGAATTAAAAAACAAAACAAAAATTATTTGACAACTTCAGCTTATCAAGAATACGAAGCTCATAAATTAGAATAGAAGGTTAGTAAGTAGTTAAGTAGCGCCTTATATTTTGGCAAGATCATGTTTTGTGGCTTGTGAGAGTTTGGAGTTCTATGTTTGTCGTTTTATTAGCCTATTCATGTAATTTTTTGTTTTCACATTTGTTACCATCTATTGTTTATTATGTTTCGACTATCCTATTATTTTGTTATTGCTTTGTTTTTCTTTATCTTTTTAAGAAAAAAAAAGGCTTGTAATGCTTTAGATGTTGCATTTTCTTAACTACCTTATTTTTGTTATAACAATTTTAATTTGTTGCATTTAACTCGAAGTTTTTTTAAAATAATCTCTTTACCTCCAATGCACAAGATTAAATAATTTGATCTTAATTATGAGAGTGATGATATTTAAATTTTTGTAATGTATTGAATGGACCAAGTAGGGAAGTATTTATTTATATGCTGAATGTTTATAAACAATTTCTCTAATTCATTACGTGAATTTATACTCTTAATCTTGATATAATTATTATGATTTAAATAATTTAATTTATTATTTTAATCGATTAAAAGATGAAATTTTTTTATGAGTCAATATATTTCAAAAAATTAGATAATAACAAATTACATTAATAAAATAATAATTTAATAATAGAATCATGTCTTGACGACTTGAGATAGAAGACACCCCGGTACTCTTCCAAAGTATATCTTCCACAATTATAAGTAAAAGTTTTTTTTTTAAACTAACCTTCCAAACATCAAAGGTTGTGATTCAAATGGTAATTAACACTTCATTTGTAATCAAATAATTTGGGTTAAGTCTTAAAAATGAGTCTACTTTAATAAGCATAAAATATTATGTGAAAACAAAATAACTAAATCTTTCGCGAAAAATAAGAATTTTATTAAACCTTTAAAAGATTAAATTGAATTGTATCTCTATTCTATAATAAAAAAATAGAAATACCATAAAAACTTATTCACTTAAATATTTACACATCTTTTTATACGAACTTCTTTTACTTAATTATAATGAATATATATTTTTACCTCATTAAATCAGTTAATCATAATAATTTTATTTTGTAAAGAAATGTAGATTTTAGATTACTTAATGTTCATTATCACTTTTATGATTTATGAATTGACACCAACCACACTTTGTCAAAAGAGACAAAAAAGAAAGAAAAAAAAAATTGGGATAAAAAGAGATTTTATGAAAATATGAAGAGCACGTGTACATCACATATTTGCTATTAATATTCCATGTGGGCACTACTTGTGTACAAAAAAAAATGTGCTCTTATTTTTTAAAATATGATTATTATTCTAAATATATTATAGTAATAATTACTATCTTTTTGGTAAGAAAAATAGATCACACGCAGTAATAAAGTATTTTTAATTGAATAAGTTAAATTAAACAAAAGGATCTACTTTTGAGTTTTCACATATATTCTCCTTTTGTTTTGGAGTTGATTATTTGCCACTCAACTAATAAAAATTATGCAAAAAATTAAATAAAATCTTTTTGAACAATTTTCTGAATTTTTTTTTAATTTTAAAAAGGCTCTATTATTAATTAACATTACTCATCATGACTATATATTTGCTTATTATAAGCCAAGATTTGTTACTATAAGTATATTCCAAGTACAATAGTTTTTCTCTAAAAATTAACAGTAAAAATATAGTCATTAAATTTGATTTTTACTATTGCTATTATTACTTTCTTACTACTATATATATTTTATTCTTCAATTTTATTATCACTCGATGTTTCATTTGTTTCAATTATTATTATTTAACATTGCTATTGTTCTCTTCTTCATTATTTGCATCATGACTTCTTTGCTACTCTTTTTTTTCATACTTATCCTTTTAGGAAAAATTACACGGATAAACAAACATAGCTATAGTTTGAATTAATTACGGTTCGCGGTAAACATCTAGTTATAATTACAGTTTGGGTTTTGTATAATTCGTGCGATTCATACAAACGTTGTACGCGATTATACAAAAGTTGTGCGCAAATCAATTTGTATAGCGAAATATACAAACACTATAAATTGTATAATGAATTATACAAACATTGCTCTAACTATAGTTACGAAATATAAATTATAACTATGCAACATAATTAAAGTATTTTTGAGTGACTCAATGTAAAAATTCCTCTTATTTTTATATGTTTTACCAGAGCCGAAGATCTAGGAAAAAAAATAAAATTATACAAAAGCTATGTATGTAGTTGTCAATTATATTTACCAGTCTGGAATAAGAATATTATGTTTGGAATTTGAGTAACAAAGAAAAAAAGATTATATGAGCCTTAAAGTTGAGAGGTGCCCTCAATTTATCTAGGACCCCCTTTGAACATGGCACAGTATTATATGATTAATATTTCTCATTTTTGGAAGTATTATTCTAAGGGACCTTTTTGCTTTTGGAGGAGCGTCGACATGATTTAACATTTTGAACTCCTAAAACTTTAGTGGAATAAAATAGTACTATACTTTTTTGGGATCTTTTATTCAGTGTCTGATATTCGTAATTTTATTTCGACTTATCAAGATTTACATCGTTGTAAAAACTATTCAAGGAGATAAACACTCTCTAATAGATTTTTTTGAGTGTGTTTGAGACTAAAATTTAAGATATTTAATTAAAATTGAATGAATTTTATCGATCTCACTACAACTCAGATTGGTAAAGTAATACACTATGCACCTATTGCTAAGGGCTTTTGGAATATTTGTTTTAGTAGTATAAATTTAAAAGACTTTATCTCCTCAAGGTTTGGACTTATCCTTTGCATTATCATATTTTTTTTAAAAAAAAATCTTATGTAAAATCACTATTTTTTTTCTTTTTTCTTTTCATCCATATTGTAGGTTTAGGATGATATGACTAGAACACTTGTGTTATGTTTCCAAATTCATCTTTTGTCATTTCAGCCTCACATAAATTATTAGAGCTGTCAAAATGAGCTAGTCAAACCTTACTCAGTCCAAGCTTTACGGGCCAAGAAATTTAAAGGGCTAGAACGGGTTAATTCTTCATTTGAAAGAGCCTTGAAATGATCAGCCCAATCCAACCCTAGTAGGATGGCGGGTTGGGGCGGACCGACCCTTTTTTTAAAAAATAATAATTTTTTTCTATCAAAATTTAAACTTAAAATTTCATCAATATATTAAGTTTTTTTAAGCATGTCTAACAAAATTATGTGAAAAAATATAATAATTACAATCATAATATGCATTATACATATGATTAGTGACGCTTTTAATTATAATTTTATATACGAAATATATAACATCAAGAAATGAGAAAATTTTCAAATAAAATATAACAAACAATGATCATGAATTTGAGTAATCTTACAATTAAAGAAAAAGAACAATTATGTCTTATAAGTTATAACTTTAATTATTTTAATTTAAATTAAATAATATTTTAGGCTCATGGGCCGACCCCGGTCCGACCTCAGTCAAGCCTCAAGGGCCAAGAGCTTAGTTGGGTCGGACTTACAAGTCCTAGTTCTAAATAGGCTTGAAAAATCATGCCCAACCCCACCTAAATAAACGGGTGGGGCTGGGCCAAACCCATTTTGACGGCTCTACAAAATCCATAAAGTTTATAATATTATTAATTAATATTTATTATCGTAGAATGGAACTTATATTATATAAGTTTTTTTTTTTTTTTAATGTTGTTTAAGATCCCTTATCGGGAGAGGCATCGATTCAATCTATCTTTCCTGGTCTCCCCAACACACTCTTGATACAAAAGAAACCTCCTGCCATAGAGCTGAGATCGAAAGTTTGGATCCCCTAGATCATCCTCCTTCTCTCTATAAGCCGAACTAAATTGCATCCTCTCTCTCACCTGAACTGATCGAGAGAGATGAATCCGTACCACATTTTTTTGAAATTGCTACAAGAAAATGAGGGCATTTAAATCTTATAATTAAATTCATAGCATTAATTATATGCAGGGGCCATTTTTAATACTTTTAGAGTGAATAATTCAAAGTATACAGTATGGAATTAAAACATTAATTAGTTCGATGAAACTTTAGCTTCTAAGGTAGTCATTTACTTAAATTGGTCAAACTATTCTGAATGTGTAAAATTATTAATACTATTACTAGATAGAGTTAAAACTCGATTAAAATAGTTAAATTCATATTATTGCTAGACAAATATTTTTTTTTCTGTACTTGGATCTATCACATTTTGTCTTTCTATCTCAATCAATTTTAATTTCTATTTGCCATATTTTTGCATTATGGGTGCAATCCTTTTTTTTTAATTGATGATGCATAACCTTGGCTTATCTTTTTTATTATTAATCTACTTCGTCTATCTATCTTTATTTATCCGCTATACTTAAAACAGATATTCAACAATACTTATTCAATTTATGAAATCAAGAAACAAATTTACACTTAATTTCTAATTTATCCTTATTATTAATTATAATAATTTTTCTATTATATTTTTCAAGACATTGTATTTATTATATTCAAAGAGTGATTTGATAAAATTACACTTTTTATTTACTACCCTCTCCGTTCACTTTTAGTTGTCAAAATTTTTCTAATTTGATTTTTACTTTTACTTGTCATTTTTGACAAATCAAGACAGAACAATTTTTTCCCTATTGTACCCTCAATTTATTATCCTTGAATTAATGTTCTTGAAAAGTATAATGAATAAATATGTATCAGATCCTATATATCATTTAATATGAGTAAAATGGTAAATTTACTATATGAATAATTATTTCTTAAAGTGTGTCAAGTCAAAGTAAACGGAAAGAGTACTTTTTAATTCTTGTGTCAAATTAATAGTGAACAACTATTATCGTACGGGATCAATATATATCATCACAACATCATTTTTATCTCAATAAAAGTGCTCATAAATAAATAAATAAATAAATAAATATTTGAATTGGTGCCCTTTCTAATAGGCAAATCCAAGTAGAATGAAACCAAAAAGAAATATGTTGATGGCAAAGGCACAACAGGAAAATGCCTCCAAATGTAGGGACATACAATACTAAGGTACATTTATTGATATCTCTTCAATGTGGCTGTCTTCCAATAGCTATACAGTTGAAGCATTTAATCAAGAATATAATTCCCCCCATATAACCTATGGTCTTGAGTCAACAGGTTGTTAATCTACCAGCTAATTTTTTGTCATTTTAATTTATTGCACCTACTTTCTTACAATATTTCAGAGTGTATTAAAGGAGAAATCATAAACTTGAAGAATTGTAGTAGTTACTCATATACATCTCATATTTATTGCTCCATTTTCCAAAGACTTTTGGTAGAAATTTCTGCCAGAAAATATAATCAATGGCCTTTAAATATCACAAGTGCATTTAAATTATACTCCTTCCGTTTAAAAAAGAATAATCTAGTTTATCTTAGCACAAAGTATAAGAAAATAAAGAAAACTTTTTGATTTTGTGGTTGTAAATTAAAGTTATGTCAAATGTACCAAAATGCCCTTTAATCTTGTGACATTAAATATGTCATGTGGAAAGTTGAAATTAAAATGTTGTAAAAAAGAAAAGAGATCATTCTTTTATAAACAGACTAAAACTTTTCCCGACTTCTAAATGTTTCTACTTAAGTTGTTTTTTTAATTATCTATATCATAAGTATATTTTTACTTTGCTCAATAAAGGAACTTAAATTAAAGTAGAAAGCTGTCACGCCTCGAGCCTACACCCTGAACGTGGCCGACACTCAGAAATCATTATTGGTCCACAAGTGAACCCTTGGTCTGGCCGACTCAGTCAACTGAAAACTTTAACATGCATGTAGAATCATTATAAGGTAAACCTTTAAAACATTTAATAAATCTTAAAGAATCTCAATCATACTTTATACAAATAGTAATAATGGTTAAAATGTCTGAATGAAAAGACTAGACTGACTCACTAACTCTGACCATGAAGACTCTACTATACTAAAGATATGTGCCACAACAAGACCCACAACTACCTGACTGTAAAATAAAATACATAAACTAAGCTAAATAAAGTCTTCTGAAAGCGAAGAGGTCTCACCAACTACTTCTGGAAAGTTGTCTTACTGAATGTCTACTATCACATGGATATCTGAATCTGCATTATAAAACAATGTAGCACTAAAGGGCGTTAGTACATGGAATGTACGGTATGTAAAATAGCCAAAACAAAAAACTCAGAATAAGATGCTCAACTCAGAGACTTAACTCAAGATATAATCAATGCAGTATAAGTAAAATATCTGGTTTAATGCATAATTAAATTCAACCCAGTCTGTATCTAAAAATAATATATATTTTAGCTTGGGGAGTTTCTCTAACCGACAACTGTCACTATGAGCATTTGATTATACAACGTCCTGCCCACGTTGCCAGAGCCATCCCATACCTTGCCAGGGTAAGGGACGAAGTGCTGGGGATCCATATAAACCGGGTCACCTCAGTGGCATGTGAGGAATTGTACATCTGGTACAAACCTATCCTATGCTGGCTACATAGTTTATGGGGTTGGAGTTATCTGAACTCGTACCCACATCGGTGCTCAATACTACTCCCAAAACATGCATTGTACTCAATAACTGTAAAAATGTCTCACTTTAGGGGAAAATTGGAAATCTACTACTTGGAGCCTTGACTCAACATATTTTCTTTAAACTGATTTTTCTTTCTCAAAACTGATAATGCTTTCTCATAACTGGTAATGCTTTCTTTAAAGAAAGAATGTAGTCATGCTCTTTACTGATAAAATAATGCATTTAGAACTATTAAGTTCCCTCAAACTTTGAAATTTATGCATGATGAATAGTAATGCAAAATATCTTAACTGATTGAACTGTTCTTTTAAAACTGATATGCTATGCTCAAAAGATAGTATAGTAAATAGGCTACTTGTGTAACTCATGTTGAGGTACTTCCTGAAACTAACTTATACTTTGGATTGGATAACTTTTCAATGCAATTAAAGCATGATAATGGAATGGTTCTCAAAACTCATCTAGGGTTCCTTTAAATATAGTAATACTTCAAGAATCTAAAGAAATGTACTCAACAATGAAGTTTTTAGCATAATAATAATGGGATAATAAGCATTTCATGATAAAATTTTAGAATTTCTCTATAAAATCATTAGAATAAAATTGACTTGACTCTTGACTAGAATTCTTGATAATAAATATAGATTAGGCAAGAAAATAGAATTTTAGGTGACCTTACATACCTGGAATGAAGATTAGAAAATCAAACAATGAAGGTTAGCCTTGAATCTCTTGAACCCTAGCCTCCTCTTTTCTCTGTAGTTGTAGTTCTTAAGATGAAATAGCATAAATGATTGAATATTCACGCATAGGACTTGATGTAGGGTGGAAAATGACTTCAAAACGATAGGGTTTTAGTCTATGATGAGTGAGAAAAAGACTAGAATACCCTTAATTTTTAAAATTAAATGTCAAATACCATGACGGAGCAAGTCCACAACGCGGACTTGTCACACCTCAGTTCATCTTTCGACGAAAAACTTAAAACGCGTTCAGAAACTATTTTTCCACAAAATAACACATAAATCACATTTGTAAAATGTGTTTTATGTGTAATTTTACGTAAATCATTTTTGATCGACTTTCTAATCGCATAGAAATAATGGGATCAAAATTAAGTGCAAATCCACGACCAGTCTGCGACGCGAACTTGTCGTGTACTTTTCTGGAATTGCATCTTTGCCCCAAAAAATTATCTTTTGATCCGGTTGATCTAAAAATCAACCAAGATCATTTTTCTACATAATTTTTCGTCCTGCTTGCATTTTCGGCCTCAGATTTTGCCAAAAGAGTTTGGGAAGATGCATTATGAAGTGTTCTCTCATCTAGGGGTATTTTAGTAATTTCTAAGGTGTTATAATATCTCCCCCTTGGGATCATTCATCCTCGAATGATGACGATACTATGGTTTACTCAAGGCACAAATTTTACTCAAGTATTTAGACATGTAATATTACTCAACTGAAACGAATATCAACCTCAAGGATAGAGATAAGATTTTACCTTCAAGATCGTCATTAAAAGGGACGAACAAAACACGATAACTCAAACACTCAGATACTTAAATAGTCAACTCAAGGATGAACATCAACTTTAAGGCAGGAACTCAACCAACTAATGAACATCGTATTTGTATTGATAAGAGGTTTACCATCTCGAACACTTCTATCAAAATTTCTCAATACTCTAAAAGAAGGCTATTAACCTGATATAAGGATATGACTACTACGTACCAAGATCCAACTGTTAGTGTTTAGTGCAACCACTCTCTCCAACCATGCTCTTCTTCTTTAGTTCTACACTTCATTAATTGAAGCTTATAACTCCCATCATCACCTAAGTCTATTGCATACTCTCATCATGTTCAAGCCTAACTCAAGCTGATCATACTTATACCAATCTAATCCATAAGGTTTATATTATATACCTTCATCAGGGATTTCCTTTAGAGATCACTACTCCTATATATTTACTCGAAACACTTATTCGATCAACAATAGCCTACGACTATCACTCACTTGACGATGACCACACATTCAAGCTTATCATTCAAACCACGTTATAGCTTCTTTAAGGTCAACATTACCTAGAAATCTTTTAAAAAAATTTTCTGGATAATAAATTTTACCCCAAAAATTTATCTTTCAAATCCTTTAACTAAAAATTTTATCAAAATCATTTTTGGACTTTTTTTTTTTAAATATTCCGACTTGATTTTGGCCAAAAAGGTTCAAGATGATACGTTATGCGCACGAACTTTAGCTAGGGTACTTAAGGGGTATACAAGTGTCAAACTAGAGTCTATCTTTCTGAAAATTATTCTTTATTATACATTATTAGGATTTGAGTTATATTTTAATTTACTTTTTGAAAGTTATTCTTTTATTGATTTTGATGATTAAGTGCCCACTTAAGTAATTCTTTCGATTTCTTTGAGTCTTTCGTTGATTGAATGAGTGATCAAGTCAAGTTATTTTGCTTGGGGACCATTAATGATTTCTGAGTGTTGATAATACCTAGGGTGTACACTCGGAGCATGACATTTTATTTATTCTGCTACCAATTTTATCATTTACCAACCTACTTTTATCATGATGCTAAGGCCCTTCATGCCTAAAATTTTACTAGATCATAACCTAATCTTTCTATCACATAGAATAGTTCCCAAGTGTATAACATCACAAAATATATTTAACCAGTCTATTACTTTTCCTCAGGATCTAAAAGCAACACCTATCCTTGGACTATTTAGTAACTCACTTTGGAGATGGTTCGATCGTGATGGGTTGGACTTTTTTACGTTGCACTCTTTTTGTTTCTCTATGATGGTCTGACCATAACAATATTAAACCTGCCATGATGGCTTGCCCAGAAACAAGCACACAATTTATTTTTTTAAGTCCTCATTAATATGCACCACAATAGAACCACTCCATAATCAAATCTTAAGTCATCAATCTCAACTTAACAACATATCTTCTACCCTTCACTTGATCACACACAACTTCATATCTGATTATATGAAATATAACAGAAAATCATAAAGTAGTAGGAGAGAATGATATACAATCACATTACCAATATAGTCACATTGGTGACACTATCATAATACATAAATCAGTAACATATCGATCTCTAATTTTTCTATTTCAATTATTACACAGGATGAGCATGATCAATTACCTTTATATCAACTCTTCCATCATCACACAAATGATCATATTCATTCATACATAAAAGTCACTAATGATTTTCTTATGGAACTCATGTCCAAATTGCTAGTATGTCGGAGTGATACCCAATTCAATAGTTAATGCAATGGCATGACACCAGACTCAATGTTTATCGGGTGATATTCAATCTAATATTTAGTGTGTTGATATGACACTCTGTTAAATATATCTCGACATGATATCCAATTTAATATGTTCCAGCATGGTACTAAATTTAATAATCATTATCACAATCATAGTCATAATCAGAGTGATAATTACAATGAACAATGCACATAGTTGCACAATCAAGTAAAAAAATCATTATATGTAATTTATTACATTTAGCCATTTTATTAGGTTCATTTCGTCTTTCCCTCCTCAAGTATATGCCAGGAATAGCATCAATGCAGTTATTGTTAGAAAATCATATGCGCAGTGGAAGCATATAAGAATTGTACTGCTTACATGAATAATTGATAACACATACGTTTATGCTAGAACACATTAATCATGCTAGAACACATAAACTTTATTAAATTTAATTTGATAAATACCTCTTGAATCGTGACCGTATACTTTCAAGCGAATCCACAAGTTAGACTGCAGTTCTGCGATCTTCTACAGTGATCCCAAGTTTACATTGCACTCTTTCAATACTTGGGTGGGCAAGCATTGTATAGAAAACCTAATTCTTTTTTCTCTCAATCCCCTTTTTTCTAGGTTAGAAAAACCTCTATTTATAAAGGACCTTTCCAAATCCAAAAGGAAGAAGGAAACCCACTTTTCTTGAAAAACAAGAAACTAATATGTCTCCTCCTTTTATTAGAAATAGAATTCTGAGTTCTAGTTAAAGATGGGCAGGGACCACAAAATTAATTACTGAGACTCCCTATTATGGAAATAATTCAAATAATTAATTTAAAATTATTCTTACCATAATAAATTACAAATTATTCCACTAAAAATTCATAATTGCACTCCTCTATTTATATTTCAAAATTCCCCCTTAAACACTTATGTAATTCCCCATGTTAAGATTACAGATACTAATCAATAAATTAAATTACTGACAAATTTA
The DNA here is from genome assembly GCA_038996855.1 of Solanum aculeatissimum. Classification (NCBI taxonomy): domain Eukaryota; kingdom Viridiplantae; phylum Streptophyta; class Magnoliopsida; order Solanales; family Solanaceae; genus Solanum; species Solanum aculeatissimum. The sequence goes on from JBCEWC010015217.1 coordinate 13,864, forward strand.
ATTTA
>JBCEWC010015218.1:0-13868 GCA_038996855.1 Solanum aculeatissimum
TTTTTTTAAGTTGAAGTTTTAATAAATAAACTAAAATTTTTAAATTATAATTTTAGATTAACTATTTAAATTTTTCTACATTATATTAGTTTTAAAATTAAATAATATTTTCATCCTTATACGTTTCTTTTATCTATAACTATTTTATTTAAAGATATATATTTTAGTTTAAATTAAAAAAAAACTTACTAACTTACAAAATAATTTAAAAAAAAGAAAAGAAAAACCAACTAAAACTAACCTAAAATCACTCCCTCACTTTTTTCACACAGCACACACAACACACACGACACTTTTTTTAAAAGAAAAAAACACACACACACACACACACACAAATCTTTCTCCTTATTTTCCTCAACTTCCACACACCACATTCCCACTAAAATACAACTTCCTCATCCATTTTTTATATAATAATTAAAAAGGGGTGTTAAACAGTCAGTGAAAGATTTTTAAAAAAAGTCTTAAGTTTTAGAGGGCACAAAAAAAAAAGAGCGTACACAGTGAGAAAAAAAAGTCTAAAGTTTTTAGATAGCATACACAGTAAAAAAAAGAAGAGACGTAGAAGAATTTTTTTTAAAAACACCTTGGAGAGTGGAGTTCGTTTCTGGTTCGAGTTTCCGGTGACAACACTCCTGAATCCTATTTGGTTAATTCATCACACAAGTTCTTTTTCAATCTTATTTGTTTATTATTTTCCTAAAATTTCTATGAAGAACCTAATTATGCATGAAGTTATTTTAGTGATTTCTTGTGTTGATTGTTTACTTTAAGTCTATTCTTTATTACGTAAGATATTAGCGACAACAAATTTGGCTTTAGATCACCAATTTAAAATGTGTATAAAGTGTTGCCAAAAGGACATGTGAAAATATTTTCTTTAAACATGCAACATATGTCTATGCTAAACTAGAGCATCTTGTTTGGATAGCCAAATTAAGAGTTCATAAATCATTCATCATTCAATAATAAGAAGTGGGAAATGAGAAGCAAGCCGCTAAATGAATTTTTTTTTCTTTTTCTTTGGCTTTGCAATTTTCCTCAAAAAAGAAACTTGAATTTAAACTTTAATTATCTTTGAAACCATTTCCTTTAAGTAAGGTCAAATATATAAAAAATGAAAATCTAATGTGGCAACATCCTATGTATTACGAGTTTAGTAGGTTGATTTTGTCGAGTTTGTATTTTTATTTTTCTTTACTCTCCTTTTGTGTTATTTAAGCATCGTCATGTACTCGTGATTTATATAGACTAATATTATATTGATTTACATCACTCACTAAAGAACAAAGGGAATTAGATACGAAACAAGTCACTAGATAGTTCATAGTTTATTTTTTAAAATTATTCATCATGAAAAATTACATTTTTTTTAGTATGCTTAATACCTGAGCTGCTTTATTTATCAATTTACTATTTTTTGTTTTTTTATGAATGATTATACATAATTATCTGATAATGTAAATTATATTTTTCATGTACTTTATAACACTGATACTGCTTTCCACTTTAATTCAATAAAATACTATTATTTTGGGACTTAAAAAAAAAGTTTTCTGCAAATGAATTCTCACAAAATTCATTCTAAATTTATTAATATAAAATCTACTATGAAAATGAATACTTTATGTGTCATAAGTGATAATTTTTTATTTTTTTTAAAAATTTGGTTATTTATTTATCTATTATTATTATTGTCTTTTCTTTCTTTTTCAAAATATTACCATTTCACCTCTTCATTAGTGTGCTAGTTAATATAAATATGAGATGGCGAAAGAGGAAAATTAGATTTTTTTTTTTATTCATGCAAGCGTCTTAATTTATTTTTGAATGTTTGGTAATTAAATTTTATCGACAAACAATGATAGGCAAACATTAGGACACAACTACTATTGAACAAATTCTCTTTTGAAAACTACAAAGTAATAAATAATTCGTGGCAAGATTGGAAAGCGCTGCTACTAATACACCACGAACCAATAAAATAAAATATGACACTTTAAAAAAAATAAATTTCAAATAAATTAAATAAGGTAGGTAAATAACATTTTTGTAATATTAAGAAACATAATATTTTCAAAAATTAACTTTAGCCATATATAAATCAATAAAGCAACCGTGCTTGAACCACAGGACTCGAGGGGTGCCTAATAACTTCCCCTCGGTCAACAAAATTCCTTAACCGAATTTCTAGTTCGCATACAATAAAATAAAGAGTCAACTTCCTTTTAATTAGGGATTTGTTTTAATAAAAGATGACTTGGCACACCATAACTCAATATCAAGTGACGACTCTAAATAATAAATAAATAAAATAATCCCTTTTCAAGACGATACTTTAATTGGAAAAACTCTATTTTTCAAAACCCACGTGAGAAAAAATAGGGGTGTGACATTTAGAATTGCAAATGTGGTCAATTTAGGAATTTAAAATTATAGCCAAATTGAATTAAAATGGTGAATTTGATTAAAATATGAAGAAGACAAATTTATTGATTAATTAACAAACTTCTTAATGTAACAAAAATAAAATAATTAACCAAATTAAAAATAGACTGATTTAAAATATGAACTAAAATTGAATTAGACTAATTAACGAAACTTTAAATCAAAAGAAAGGCAAAATCTTTCAATGGTAAAAGCGATAAACAAAATGACAAAATTGCTAGCAAAATTACAAAATAAGAAAAATTATATAAAAATTACTCGAAAAATACTCTAAATTTATAAAAACTAATTATTTTAAATTATTTAAAAATTGAAGAAGCTCAAAAATTAATTCATATTGCGGAGGGTAAAAATTGAATGTCAACAACTGTCTCTTTCTTTGGATATGATCGATGAAAGAGATCGTGGACAAAGAAACTTGACAAATCCAATTTTTAGCCGACCCCATCTTCACCTGAAAGGCTCTCGGTATGGACTTTGAGAAATTATGATCGGATCCTATTTTTGGGTTTCCTACATATCTCATATTATATGAGAATTCAAGCCACTTGTAGTTCAGGACACTTGATTTTTCGCACGATTTTGAAAAAATTCAAAGTTATACCAACATCAAATTATGGAGAAATTGAGATGCTCAGGAATGAGATTGAAGAGTAAAGGTTAGAATATAGTCGAGTTTTCAACATTGAGCCCGTCTACATATTCTTGGACTGAGAAATCGAACTGTTTGTAATTCGACTCCATCGATTGAAAAGAAAATCTCTTATTCTGAGATAACCTCTAGTTCGGGAGGAGTGACAAGCAAATCGAATTATGAAAAAGAGACTTGCAACCTCCTAACTATAAATGTGATGCACTTCACACCCATAATTAAGAACTTACATGGACATAATTTTCAAAGCTCTTGATACATCGTCACTCGGATTGGACAGGTTGCTTCCGGTGAGGGTTGAGATCGCTCAGATGCGAAACTGAAACTTAATGAACCCAAAACAATGCCCACATGCCTTCTGACAGGGGTGTGGTTGGATTGTGTTGGGAGTCACTTCTCAGCTTGCGTCCGAAGAGTCTGATGTCCCTCTTTAGCCTATGTCCCAGTTCGCTTCTAAGAATAAGTTTCACGTTGTGTTACATCCTATTTGATGACGTCCAAACCTGTGGTTTAGTTTGAGAATTCATCCTTTTGGATACTTTCGATAGAACAAATACGAAAAATCATTAGTAGAAATCATAAATTAGATATGGGGATGATGTCTTTTACCATGCTCGATACATGTTTTTCTCTTTGACATGAGGGATAATAAATTGATATAATGCAACATGATGATGGCCCTCTCAGCAATAAATGATGATGTCTTTCTTGAAAATATGAATAATGTGATGGCCTTCTTGACAATGAACGATGAAATGACCCTCTCGACAACTTGAAAATAAAATGGCCTTCTCGGCGACTTGAATATGCAATGGCTCTCTCGACAATGAATGATGAAATTGCCCTCTCGACAGCTTGAATATGTAATGGTCCTCTCGGTAGTTTGAATATTCAATGGCCCTCTCGACAATGAATGATGAAATGACTCTCTCCGTAGCTTGAATATGCAATGACCCTCTCGGCAATGAATATGCAATGGCCCTATCAACAGTGAATGATGAAATGACTCTCTCCGTATCTTGATGAAATGATTCTCTCCGTAGCTTGATGAAATGATTCTCTTCGTAGCTTGATGAAATGATTCACTCTGTAGCATGATTATGCAATGACCCTCTCGACAATGAACGATGAAATGACTTTCTCCGTAGCTTTATTAAATAATTTTCTCTGTAGTATGATGAAATGATTCTCTTCATAGCTTGATGAAATTATTCTCTCCGTGGTTTGATAAAATGATTCTCTTCGTAGCTTGATGAAAGTATTCTCTCTGTAGTTTGATGAAATAATTCTCTCCGTAGCTCAATTAAAAGATTCTTTTCATAGCTTGATGAAATGATTCTCTCCATAGTTTGATGAAATAATTCTTTTCGTAGCTTGATGAAATGATTCTCTCCGTAGCTTGAATGATGAAATGTTTCTCTCTATAGCTTGAAAGTACAATGGCCTTTTCAACGGCTTGAAAATAAAATGTGATGGCTCTTTTGGAAAATGAATGATGAAATGGCCCTCTCGGTAAATTGAAAATGTATGGCCCTCTCGGCAACTTGAAATAAAATGGCCTCTTCGACGGCTTGAAATAAAATGGTCTTCTAAAATTTTTTGCAAATGAAGCAGCTTTCTCGGCAACTCGAAAATAGCATGTGATGGCTCATTAGGAATTTAAGTGAGATAAAATTATTTATGTCGGTTGTTCCCTTTGCGAAATAAGACCTACAAAAATTTCCCTGCATCCATAGAAAATTTGTTAGTTTTAAAGGAAATTGAACTGTGTTGATTTTTCGGTTGCCCACTCCTCATCTTGTCCTTTGGCGAATTGCTTTGACCTCCTGCTTCTTGGTAGACATAAAAAAAATATTTTGATCAAATATTTTGACATGCACAAAAGCTTTAGAAAAAGGTAAATTCAGAAAAGAATTTTTTTTAGAAAAGTACTGCCAAATGTTATGTCACGTAAAGCTTGGATGAACATATTCAACTTCTGACATGGCTTTCTAATGTATCATAATCATTTCTGAACTTCTGATCAAAATGTGGATCTTTAGAATAACTTTCAGACTTCTGACGCCACTTGATGAAATTTTTGAGGTCATCTTCAAAAATTTCTGTCCCAGTTAAATATTGTAATAAATCACCAACTGGTTAGAAGAACCCTGAGAATTTTTTAAATTTCCTCAAAACTCTGTCCTAGTTGTGATTTCTGAATTGCCTTAAATTCTCACTTGTTGGAGATGAACCTTCTTGTTGAGAATTTTTGAGTTCCTCTCAAAATTTCTGTCCCAGTTTTCTTTGTGGGAGTATGACCGAGCAGTTTTTGCGTCTACGTATCCCGTTGAGATAGGAATTAGGTCAAACGTAGTTCCCTTCTCGAAAGAGAAAAACTAGAGAAATACATAAGAAAATGACCGAAGCTGACATAGGCAACCTACGTATCTCATTCTTGAGAATTCAGGTCAAACGTAGTTCAAAGCAAAAGGGATAATAAAAAGGGATAAAGGGATGTTTGAGGACGACATAGGCCGCCTACGTATCTCACTCTTGAGAATTCAGGTCAAACGTAGTTCATTACATGGGGAAATTAACTTCAAAACAAATAGGAGAATAAATACAATGCAATTACAGGGAAAGAAATACAAAAAATTCTAAACCTTTAGACGTAATATCTCTTGAACACATTTGATTTAATCGGCTTCAGCCACTCTTGACCATCCATCTCTGACAAAATCAATGCACCACCTGACAGAACTTTGTGAACCATGTATGGCCCTCGCCAATTTGGTGCAAACTTTCCTTTGTATTAATCTTGATGAGGAAAAATGTGTTTGAGAACCAATTGCCCAACCTTGAACATTCTAGGTCTCATTCCTTTGTTGAAAGCACAAATAATTCTCTGTTGATACATCTGACCATGGCATACGACAATCATCCTCTTTTCATCAATCAAGGCCAAATATTTAATTCGATTACGAACCTAATATGCATCACTTAACTTATCTTCTTGAATGACTCTCAATGAAGGTATCTCGACCTCGGCAGGTATTATCGCTTCTGTTCCATATACCAACAAGTATGGAGTTGGTCTAATTGATGTTCTGACAGTCATACGGTAACCCAATAAAGCATAGGGTAACATTTCATGCCATCCTCAGTGTTTGTCAATCATCTTCCTCAAGATCTTCTTGATATTCTTGTTAGCAACTTCTAGGACTCCATTCATCTGAGAACGATATGTTGTTAAGTTTCGGTGAGTAATCTTGAACTGCTCACATATCTCTTTCATCAGGTTACTATTGAGATTCACTCCATTATCTGTAATGATAAAATCTGGTATCCCAAACTGACATATCAAATTATTTCATACGAAATCAACTAGAACTTTCTTTGTCAGGGACTTGTAAGAGACCGCTTCCACCAACTTAGTGAAGTAATCGATAACAACCAGAATAAATCTGTGACCATTAGAGGCAGATGGCTCAACAAGACCAATAACATCCATGCCCCAAGCTATAAATGGCCAAGGAGAACTTATAGCTTTGAGTTTGTGAGGAGGGACTCAAATCAAATCACCATATATCTGACACTGATGACATTTTTGCACAAACTTGCAACAGTCGTGCTCCATAGCTATCAAAAAATAATAAGTTCGCAGAATCTTTTTTACCAAGGTGAGCCCGTTCATATGGGTGCCGCATACTCTAGCATGTACTTGTTCAATAAGTTCTGTAGCTTCTGCAACATCAATAAATCTAAGGAGATTCAAATCTGGAGTCCTCCTATAAAGGATTTCCCCACTTGGAAAGAAGTTGTTAGCCTTTCGGCGTATAGCCTTCTTTTGGTTGAAAGTAACATTCTCAGGATAAGTTCCAGTCTCCAAAGCAAATGCATTCTGTAGCCTTGGGGGTGTTCTTGAACTCAATCTTCTGGAATCTTTTACACAACCTCTGTACTAGTTGCACATACGACACGATCTTTGGATTCTTTACAGCCCATTCTTCTCGAACTTGATGAATCAGCAAATCTGAGTCCCCGATAACCAACAACTCTTGAACATTCATGTCTATAGCCATCCTGATACCTAGAATGCAAGCTTCATACTCAGCCATGTTGGTAGTACTATAGAATCGAAGTTTCACAGCCATAGGATAATGCTGACTAGATTTTGATATCAGGACCGCTCCAACACCGCTACCTTGGGAATTCACAGCTCCATCAAAGAACATCTACCAATCGAGGTATGCATCGAAGATATCTACTACCGTAAATGATACCTCTTCATCTGGAAAGTAAGTTTTGAGTGGCTCATAATCATCATCAACTAGATTCTCTGTAAGATGATCAACTAAGGCCTGTACTTTGATCATTTTCTGAGTCATGTACACAATATCGAACTCACTCAACAATATTTGCCACTTGACTAATCTTCCGGTAGGCACCGCCTTCTAAAAAATATATCTTAATAGATCCATCTTTGAAATGAGGTATGTAGTGTACGAAGATAGATAATGCCTCAATTTTTTAGCAACCCAAGTTAGAGCACAACACGTCTTATCCAAATAAGTATACCGAGCCTCGTACGGAGTGAACTTCTTACCCATATAGTAGATTGCTTTCTCTTTCTTCCTAGTCTTAACATGTTGGCCTAACACACATCCGAATGCATTATTTGAGACAGAAAAATACAACAACAACATACTTTCTTCTCATGGAGGGACCAATACTGGTGGATTAGACAGATAACTCTTGATGGTGTCAAATATGGTCTGGCATTCTTCTGTCCACTCTGTCAATACATCTTTTTTCAATAACTTAAAGATAGACTCGCAAATTACCATGGATTGAGCTATGAATCTACTGATGTAATTCAATCTTCCCAAGAAACTCATAACTTCCTTCTTTGTCTTCGAATGAGGTAACTCTTGGATTGCTTTTATCTTAGAAGGATCAAGCTTGATACCTCTACTACTGACTATAAATCCCAATAATTTATCGGCAGGCACCCCAAAATCACACTTGGCTGGATTCAGCTTCAGGCTATATTGATGTAGACGGTTAAAGAACTTCCTCAAATGATTTAGATGATCCAAACTCTCTTAGGACTTGATAATGATGTCATCTACATACACTTTGATCTCTTTGTAAATCATATCATAATATAGACTTGTCATAACCCTCATAGAAGTAGCTCCAACATTTTAAAGACCAAATGGCATCACTCGGTAATGATATATACCCCAGGGTGTAATAAAATCTATATTTTCTACATCTTCTTCATCCATTAAAATCTAGTGATAACCTGCGAAGCAATTCACAAACGACTACATTTCATGCTTGGCACAATTGTTAATAAGAATATGGATGTTCAACAATGGAAAATCATCCTTGGGGCTGGCTCTGTTGAGATCTCTGTAATCAACGCATATTCTAATCTTTCCATCTTTTTTGGGCACCAGGACAATATTTGCCAACTAGGTGGGATATTGGGTCGCTTAGACCACCTTGGATTGGATTTTCTTTGTAACTTCTTCCTTGTTCTTCAGATTCAGATTTTATTTGAACTTTCGAGTCTTCTACTTTACTGGGATGAATTCCGGATTAATCGACAATTTGTGGGAGATAATGGCCGTACTCAAGCCTGACATGTCATTATAGAACCAAGCAAATACATCCATGTACTCCTTGAGTAAACTGCTAAGTTCTTCTTTCTGAGCCTCCTTCAAATGAACACTAGTTTTGATTTCTTTGACACATTCTTCATCTCCCAGATTTATTATTTTTGTTTCCTCCAGGTTAGGCTTGTCTGGTTCTCAAACTGTCTCAATTCTTCGACAAGATATTCGTGTACTATGGTCCTTTAATCATAATCCTTAAGCTCATTGTCATTTGCCTCATTCTGTTTTTTCATCTTTTGACATGACATAACATTGACAGATTTAAAATTATTTTTACTGAAATCATAAACAAACATAGTTAGATAGAAAAAATTGAAACGATAAAGATGGATAGTAAATAAAAAATTTTAAAATAAAGGGAGACTTTCATTCAAACTTGAAAGAGAAGTACAAACTATGGCCATGACCATGGGTCAATCTGCCTTTTAAAAACATAACAGAGAATTTCTAAAACATAAACAAATAATAGCAAAAACAGAAATAAAGGTGGGTCTCGGGCCTCTTCCGGACTGCCACCTATTTTTAAAACAATCAATTGAGCAATTCTTCATCTACCAAGATAAGTGAGGGGTAAAAAATGAGGTTGATATACAATTCATCCCTTGTTTGTTTGGCATTGTCTCTTGAATTCCTGATGGCACAAATACATCATCAACAACAACATCGATCTCCTCGAATAGGTTTCCCATTCCTTCCCCTAAACTATTACCATCATTGCATTCTCGTACTAGAAAAGACTGGTGCAGATTAGGTATTGATCTGGCTAGTGCTTGGTCAACTTTCTAGCTCAGTGTCTCCCAATCATCATCTTACATAACCTAATCCGAACTTCGACTACTTCGTCAGCAACGATATAGGCTTGATGATACCTTGCAGATACTTTTCCAGTCCAAAACCTGGCTCAAATCCATTCCTAAGCATGAACGTAGCAACCATCTTGTAGACAGTAGGCATTGAAGGTTTGATTGTCAAATGATCACCGGTGGCATTCACTAACTCCATAATGTAAAAATCTGACCCCCTAGAAACATTGTCAACAATTGGTGCATACACATTCGAATGACTCCCTTCACTTTAAATGACCACTTCATGGTCATTCCATACAAACTTCATCATCTGGTGAATGATAGAAGGTATAGCTTTAGCCATGTGAATCCAAGGCCTTCCCAATAATATGTTATAGCTAGTATCTATATCTATCACTTGAAATTTAGCAACAAACTCAGAGGGGACCACATGGATTCCTAAATTCACTGCTCCCAACGTATCTCTTCGATCAACATCAAAAGCTCTGACATTAACCTGACTTTGACTTTGGTGGATTTTCCCAACATCAAACTTCAACTGTTAGAGAGTAGACAAAGGGAATATATTCAGACCGAACCCATTATCAATTAGAACCTAATTCAAAATGATATCACGACACTTAATTATGATGTGAAGCACTTTTTTGTGCATCGACCTATCAAATGGTAGTTCATCATCATCGAAGCTGATGTGATGCCCTCGGGTGACCCGACTTATCATAGCTGCCAAGTTATCACTGTTTCCCTAAGGCACGTAAGTATCCTCATGTCTTGCAAGCCAGAAATAGATGAGACATCCTCTCTTTTCTTTTTCAACAAACCTGAAGGACCAGCTGAACTTGACACACGGGTAATCTTTCCCGTTCTCAATCCATCTTCAATAGCTTCACCAATCTTTACTATCTCGGCAAAGTTTTCCCCGATAAGCAATATCATCCTCCCATAGACTTCTGGCTCTTGGGAACACACAAAAACCTCAACAACCTCTTTCTCAGACATAGGAGGCCAAACTCTGGTAGTCCCTTTTCTCCATCTGTAGGCAAATTCATGATAACTTTCTATTGATTTCTGCTTAATCTTTTCCAAGGAATAGTGGTCTAGCACAACTTCAACATTATAGGAGAATCTCTCCACAAAATCCTTAGCCATGAATTCCATCCTGTCCACTGATTTACGTCTTGGGAGGTAAACTATTCAAAGGCCTCCCCACATAGACTACGCCTAAAAGGTCACATCAGTAACACTTCATTCCTACCAACGCCAATGAGTTGATCATAGTAAGCTCTCAAATGTGCTAAGGGATTTGCAGTTCCTTCATAAATATCAAAATTTAGAACTTTTAACCCTTCTAGAAGGTCCAAGTCAGGATGAATACATAAATTTTCATAGCTTAAGCCCACGGCGTTCGGTGTATACTAATACTGTCTCATGGCTTTTGTTATTTCTTCCTTTATGCTTAACTTTGCCATTTCTTCTGTGGCCTTCCACTCCTTCTCATTCTCCTCATAATGGTCTATTTTGGAGTAGGTAGTATATGAGATCTGAGACTGGAATGTGGATGGGGATTTTAGTTGGGAAAGTTTGGGTGATAGGCAGGTTTTGAACATACTGGTCAAGGTTCTAATTTTTGGGAGGGATTATCTGGGAGTTGGTAATATTAGGATTCTGAAGGGGATTAAAAGCTTGGACATTCGAATTTTGGGGAGGAGGGGGTACTTTGGGTAGGGGATTAGGATGATATGCATTGTGGGTGGTGAAATCAACAGTAGTGGTATTTTGGACAGGGTTAATGGGTAGATTGGTCGATATAGGAATGGGTTGGTTCTGAGGAGGGAAATGGAATGGTGGCCTCCCGTCGTCTAGACTGGAAAGATTGGCAGTGATGGCCAAGTTTGTCAACTCTTGGGTCATCTTCATCTCTACCCTCATCTCGACTATTTGTTGCACTAACTACATAATTAACTTATTTTGCTCAGCCGTGATAGGATCCATTATAGTAACCTCAGTTAAACTAGCATCCTTACTACCTTCAACCATTACCGTTTTTCCTTTTGATTGGTTTTGGTAAGGGAAGAAACCTTTATACGCTTTTGATCTGGTAAAATAAGGATGTTCAACCAACTTTTTCAATCACATCAATTCTAATTACCTGAGGAAAGAAAATTACTCAAAAGGCACATATGTTAGTTTCCTGGGATTGACAGGTAACACAAAATAGCACACACAGATCAGATAAACACATAATTGTTGTATTATTTGGAAGTAAACTAGCCCACGAGTATAAGAGGTGTGGAAAATAGATAGGAATTTGTCTATATGATTTTAGATGTTGTGCATCAGAAAAGTTGACTTGCGTTATGTCAAGGTCTTCTTATATCTGTCGTTGTAAGCAAAAAGAGGGGAAAAATGTTTTTTGAAAGATAGGGGTCGGACCTGGAAAGGCTGCCTACGTATCCCACGAAGGAAAAATCAGGACCTACGTAGTTCAATTAGTACCAGGAATATTTTTGATTTAATAGTACTTCATTACATGGAATTGAAAAGTACAAAATAAAGATAATGCAAGAAACATAAACTGTCTCTACTGAGATTACTTCTTCTAATCTTCCGATCTTCTCTAGAGCCTAAGTTACTTTGTTGGTGGGGTGTCAACTTTGTTTCTATCCTCTTCATCAGGTCCTTTGCTTGGATTGGGGAAGGCATAATTTTCAATATGAGAATGTTTCTGTTTAAGCATAGCTATCTCTCTCTGAGTGGGCCTTGAGCTCCACATCTACTTCAGTAGTTCAAGCTAGCACAACTCCAAGAGCTTGTTCCAAAGTGAATGAGTATTTTTGAAATTTCTCATTCGCCCTGTTCAACCTTTCTTTCTTGTTCTTAGGAAATTTGATTTCATTGTCAACTTCAACCTTCCTAGCCAGCACAACTTCAGTGGCCAGATTTACTTCTTTGGTTTTTCCTTTTGTTTCACGAATTTCCTGAGTGACCTGACACAACCTCTTTATCAGGGCCTCTTCAGTTCTCTCTGTGTTTTAATTTCTTTCCATCTTGACTACAAATGCAACAATTCCTGAGAGAGAGAGGAGGATAGGAGTTTAAAAATTGGTTAAGGGATCCAGACTTTGTTGGGAAACTTGAGACTCAAAGGGTATTTGGTCAAACATTTGGCAATGGCTAATATTTGTGCCTTAAGGCTCTCAATTTTTTTTAAAAAAGGGGTGGGCTAGATTTTCTCCAAATAAAACAACATAAACACGTAAACAGTTATAACAAAGAGCAAAGAAATAATTATTGCGCGTCCTAAGGAATAAGTGACCCTTTTGTGCCAAGGGTTGGCCTATCGAATTTGAAGGACGTATCAAGCCATTTTAAACATTTCATTGCACCCCAAAGATAAATTCTATTAAATAGATAAAAAGCATTTACAAAGTGCAATAACGGGGGATGGGGGTATATCTTTAGGAAAAGGAAAAGTGCAGATACAAGAAAAATAATTCCATGCAAGGGACAAAACTAACTAGAAGAAGATCTCGCTCCATTTTTTGCTATCACCACTTCTTTCCAGATATGATGTTTACGAAGCATCAGGAAGGGCTCGACTAGTAGGGCTCGATTAGGTATTGACATTTGATGAAGAGTGGTGATTTGTCTTTCCAAATTTTTATCCAGATGAACTAGGCATGTTCTTGAGTTGTTCAACTCCTATGACATGTAGGTTACGATTCCATGCATCTCATACTCTTTCTATCAAAATTCCCGCTCCCTTTGTTGAAATTCTTGTTCCTTTTTTTTTAAATTCTTGTTCTCTCTATTGAAATTCTTGTTCCCTCTTGTTCCATTATTTTTGAAAGAGTTGGCTTTGAATTTGGAGTTGGGATTTTACATCCTCCAATTGTGGGCTGCGGTGAGGCCCTGGAGTGAGTGTCTTTTGCTTATTCAACCATTCTTTATATCCTTGATCATACCTGTCACGACCCGGATAGGGGGCCTATATGTGACATGGCGAAAGAGGACCTGGAGACCCTCAATCAAGCCATCATAGCATCATTACACACATCATCGGTTCGGAAGCGTGGAATCTAAACACATAGCACGTAAGTTCTAAGGAATTGGGGGACTAGGGACTCAACCTATGGGGGCAATAACGGGATTGGAATAAGCATGCTTGCACATAACACATAGCAACACTCCCTAAGGACAAGGGGAAATAGGATTCCATTATGGGGCACACCGGGATTATGGGACTTTCCACATAAGCACATAGTCGTTCAAATCCCCAACATTCATATCATAGGC
>JBCEWC010015219.1:0-13868 GCA_038996855.1 Solanum aculeatissimum
AGCGCTTAGTTCCAGGTGTAATAACTATTTCCAAAATAAAAATGCATAATGTAAATGGGGGCTATGTGTGTTATGAAAACTAGTTATCAAGAGTATTCCAATAATAACTACCTAACAGTGACTACTGGAGTTCAACAATTTATTGCTAGACTAGGTTTGTGGTCTCCATGACACCAATTCCGATATTCAAACTTAAGGCTTCTACGAAATTGATCGCATACGCAAAGCAAGCAAATAGTTAACACCTAATTCACCTTCCAGTTCCTCTCAGGTGCATTTCGTTCATCACTTTTTAATCTCAGAACATTTACCCTTTTTCCCCTTCCTTTAAACCCCAAGATGCTCTCACCTTCTAGTATCAAGCACTTAGACTAGGTTAACAATCCCAAATTTTGTCATAGGATTCTTTTCCTAATCACTACATCCCTCTCGAGCATATAATAAATACAGGATTATCCTAATACGTTGACTCATTAAGATGTAAATTATATTGAAGAATTCCTATGAGGTATATGATGATCACTCTCGAATTTTGCCCTAAATTTGCCTATCTTACTTGTTTATCATGGTTTCCATAACCCTAGTCGTGGGTTTAGCCAAGCATGATTAAACAAATTAACTTAGAACAAGATGAATAATTCATAACTATAATTTAGACTTAAATACACACCCAATTCACGGATTACAATTGCAAATATGAGGATGAAACTCACAAATTGGATGAAAACCCTTCAAAATATTCATTTATTCCAATCTGTCTCCAGCAGTTTGTGATAATGAAAAATGACCTAAAAATACATACATATATTAAGTAAAACCTAATCTGAATTAAAATAGGAAATCCAGCTTTCGGCATGGTTAATGATAATTACACGGACCGTGAGGCACTTCATGGTTCGTGAGACGGTCCATATGACCTTACTTAGGCAATAATTTCTGTGCAGTTCTAGCTGAAGTTATTGCCTCTCCAAATGGTTTGGTATACAGTCCATGAAATGCTACACGACCTGTGAAGCGTCTCGTGTGGCTTCACTTGATAACAAATTCCATTGTAATTTTAGCTGAGGCTACGACGTCTCCAAATGGTTGAGAATACGTCTGTGAAATGCCACAAGCCCCTGATAGGCCCTGTGTGGTTTCACTTGGCAATAATTTCCAATGCAATTTCAGTTGGAGCTACTGCCTCTCTTCACGATTAGGCACATGGTCCATGAGACGTCAAACGACCCATGGTGGATCCTGTGTGGTTCCACTTCAACATTTCCATTCACCACTTTGACGACCAGTTTTCACGTACGTCAACCACACGGCAGGGTACATGGCTTGTGTACTGCTTCACGGTCCATGACCCTGTCTGTGGGTTGTGTCTTCGATTCTCTAACTCAGTAAATCCTGGCCAAGTTTAAGTGTAACGACACGGTCGGTCCTATGTTCCGTGAGGATGTTAATGAGCCGTGAGGCCTTCCGTGAAGCCTAAATTGGCCCTTTTCTGCTTGCCTTAAGTCTGGTGGTACCTCACGTCATCTGGACGACAGCCCCACGGGTCGTTTAAGTCCACACGGCCCATGAGGGTACCCGTGTAAGCCTGGCAGTGACATTTCTTCATTTTCAGCTTCCTTTTTATCTAAATCCATGCCTCAACCTTATTACTGAAAAATACCACTAAACGAAATATTAAAACCACAAATTTGCTTGAGAATTCACAAAAATTCCAAGTTAAAAGCATTATCGAAGTCTCATTTTCACGACTTATCAATACCCTCAACTTAGAATTATTTCTTGTCCTCAAGCAATGACTAAAACACACATCACAACACACAAATACAAGCCTCCAACAGAGATCATACAACAACCCCTAAATCAATCTCATGTACATGCCTTCAATAAGACTTACATAGCTCCGACTAAGCATCACATCACATCCAGTTGGTCCACTTATGCTCAAGAACGAAGATGACTAGTTGATTTGGCAACCAAATAGTGCAACGATAGTGCCCTTACTACAAAGAAGTCTCACACACAGTATATACATGCAAAGCAGAGACTAGAATGTAGACACTCACGCTCACAAAAGAATTTTAACTGACACACAAGTATAGACCATCAGTTTTCCCTTATTTTCACCACCTTGACTCTCGAATGACCTTTTTAGGATCACTTTAGGACTTTTATAGCTTGTAATGTAGGCTCAAGTTAGGATGTGGTACATTTAGAATCAAAGTGACTAAATTTTCCCCTCCAAGAGACTACTTTGGCTTAGCCCTCAACTCCTAGTACCCAAAATCTCATTGTCCCCTACTCTCATTGTTGTTGGGAGTGTTTCACTTCTTCTTCATTCTTTTTATTTTTATTCTAATATATATATGTATGTATGTATTTTAATTTAATTTTTTTTTTCTTTTGTGTGGTTTCACTCCCAAGCTTTTCTTTTCTTTCCCTCACTTAACTCTTTTTCCCTTTTCATTTTTCTGCTTTCCATACAGTAGAAACCCTCAACTTAGGCTTTTTACCTAGGCTGAGGTGCACAGTGTCTTTTCAAAAGGACCAGGGATAATAAAATCCACCCTCAACTTTTGTATTGGCCTAAATTGAGGTTCATAATGTCCTTGGAGAGATCAAGTCCAAAGTAAGGATTTACAACTAATCAAGGGATAGGTGTTGGGTGAAAACAAAGAAAAGGCTTATTCAGGCTCAACTTTTTGGTTCAAAGGGAACAATTTTATTTTGTTGGTTTATTTTAGGCTAAGTGGGTTCACACAAAAATGGCCTAAGATCCTTTTCTAATCTAGTTATTCAATTATTTCAGTGGGACTACCCGGGCAAGTTCTAGCTTACAACCGTGTCAATCAAATTTAAACTAATAGGCTCACACGCACATGGAATATATTCTTCCCTATTCAGCACCAACCAACTAAGTCATTTTCATTCATCCAGATATAAACTAGACAATGTATACAATGTTTTACACAGATCACACAAGTTAGTCAAGATGGGATGCATAAACATACAAATAATTTGAATTTGGGTCATTTTCATCACAAAAACTCTAGGTTATTATAGACTCGTATATAGACTCATACTTATGCAAACTATACTACCTAAACATGTCACTTCTACTAGATAGTCCACCTGAGAGAAAAGAAACATGGCAAGAAAAACTCTTAGGTGTCACGAATGCCCTACCCCCCGCTAAAATGACAGTGCAATGCCCTCAATGCAAAGAAAGTAAGAAATATAAAGACAAAAGGGAAGGGACATACCTGAGATGCACTAGGCGTCGGGCTGATCAGCATCAGAAGTGTGCAACCCCCTAGTGGGGTCGTCTTAATCATAGCGCGGGGCCTGGCCAGAAGCACTCCAAGAGGCCTCTGATCAAATAGGGAAAAGGGAAGGTTGCCCGATCACTTAATGTGTTGTCCCTCATCTCCGTGGAAATGACTCGACCCACATTAATTAGGATGGAAAATGATGAGATAGGCCACCAGTGATGCCTGTGACAATTGGAGTGTGTTGTCATTTAAAGTGGGTCATAGGCGGGCACGTACCACGAACCACCAAAACTTGCCTGAAAAAGTGAAGGAGGCCTTGGTAATAGAAATGGTAGGGCAGTGACCCAAGCGGCTTCGACACCCTGCAATGCAATTTACTATGTAATCCAGGACACCACAGCAACTGGAGAATCAGGATCAACCAGTAGCGCCGCCTCAAAAACCTGGTGGACTTTAGCTACATAAAGTCTATCAGCAGGCACAGTATATTTAGGCCCATACAAGAACTTGTTGATGGTGGCCGTAGAGATGTCGACCTCCTGACCTCAGATAGATATTTAATCCAGTGGGGCCACGTTCATGGCCATGTGTCTATGAAGTCTCTTAGAACCACCTCCCATCGAATTCATTAGATCAGTAATATAGCAGGAATAAAACTCCTAGATGAGAGCCGGCCCATAAAAACCTGGCTTCTGGGACATCCACCCAAACTGGTGGAATTCGAATGCAGCTTTGATTTTCGGCACTTCATCCAGGTTATCAGTCAACACTATATATTCTGGTAGCACAGGTTGCCGCTGGAACCCCCCAGGCCCTTTAGTAAACCTATGAGAGAATATGTCTCGTCCGCTCGAGGTGGTCCAACGGCCTCAGAGGAAGAGGATGAGAGACCTAGCCATGTCATCATTAGGCATCCGAGAGACAACAAAATGTATGGCCTCATCGTCACTATATCGTAGTTCGACCTTCGGGGCACCATCCTGTTGTTCTAGGGCTTCGGGAGTGAAGACATGTTCCTCTTCCTCATATTCTGGGGAAGCCTCTTCCTCCTTCCCTTCAGTAAGTGGGACCCTCTAAGTAGGTAGGGGTAAATGCCCGATGAGTCGCTTGGGCCTGAGTTGTGCGAGGAGAGTGAGGGGAGACATTGCCGGTGTAGCGGACCTTCAACCCCTCAGACGAATCATTTCCTAAGCCACTGCCTGTTTGATGGCTGAAGGACTCGGTTGGAGAATCATGTACGCAGGACATTCGGTGAGGACCCATTAGGCCTACAGGCAACAGAGTAAGATACGTTAAGCACATGTGGAACTTGTAGGATGACACGTAAATGGGTACTCAGACTTGCCCTGTGGTGTAACAAATGATAATAACCCTTAAGAGTGGCATCACCCGGTCTATCATAGGGAAATTGCACTAATGCATAGTACAAAAATTAAAAACAAAGACTACTAAAATAACTTACCAAATACAGATACATAACACAGCCGGACAGACCTTACACAGACCGTGTGATGTATCACAGGCCGTGAGGTGGTCCATCTAGCTGGACTTAGGATGATGGAGAAAACTGTCACCTAGACGAAACCCCTAACATGGGTTGTGTGACAGGTCATGGACCATGAAGTGGTTCGTGTGACAAGATTTCAGAGTTTGAGTAAGACAGGGAATCTGAACGGGACCCCTACATGGGCCGTGAGATAGGTTACAGGTCTTGAGGTGGTCTGTATGCTTTGACTTGAAGAGTGGGTGAGAGGAGGCACCTAGAAGGAACCCCTACACGCATCGTGTGATGGGTCACGGACCGTGAGGTGGTCCATGTGTCATAACTTGACTGGTGTGCCAACGGTATACAAAAGACTTACCCATGGACCCTCATATGGTTCGTATGAAGATACATGGCCCATGAAGGGTACCATGGGGAAGTAGCCGAGAACTTTTGTCGATACGCAACCTACAGATCCGGAACATAGGCACATGGATCGGGTTCTGAGAACTTTTCTACACCCGTGGCACCTAAAATACAGATGATTTTCATAATAAAATAAAAACTACGACTAATTTCACATTTATTCAAGGAGAAACGTGCAAGGGACCAACAATAGGGGTGAATGACAACCAACTCTTCACCCAACTTAATTTACCCTACCAAAACACAATTTCTAGCCTAAAGCTTTAATTTTACTCATAGATAGGTACGTGCCACATCAATTAAATGCAAAAGAAGAAGAAGACCAAAAGTCACTTACTTGAATTTGGATGATAATTGACAGTGAGTGAAGATAAAGAGGGCCTAAACCAATTCGGTTGTTTGACGGATCGTGAGAAATCCTTTAACTTCATAATCAAAGAGATAGGTGTGGTAGAGTTGAGAGGATTTGTGTGAGGGAGTTGAAAGAATGAGGAAAAGTGAGGAATGGGGTGGTTGGGGCTAACAAATAATAAAATTTTGACCAGTCAACCCGGTCAAACCCACCGCATGGTCAGCTAGATGGACGGTGACACATGTCATGGGCCCTGAGAAGCACCATTTGCTTTTCCTTTGATTTATGTGGCACCTAACGGTTAAAACACACAGCCCGTGTGGTGCTACACGGTCCGTGTGTCTGTCCGTGTGGTGTAACTTGAAGACTGTTGCCGTCGATTAGCAATCACAGTTGGCCTCAAGGTTCAGGTGGTGTCACACTGTCTATTTTACCATCTGTTTGTTGGGACATGAGAGCGTTTGAAAAATATACCTGGGGGTGTGACCAAGGGCATTCTAACGGTCCGTGTGAGGTACCGTGTCACTGACCTTCACCCACTTTTCGTAGGTTGAGCTCCAATGCTTGTTGTCCCCATCATAGCTCACTACAGAAACCTCCCCAGCATACTTGTTTGTACCTGCAACTACAAAAACAATGACTAATGATATAAATTATATATTTTTATTTTTTATTTTTAGATATATTTTTTTAAAAGCATGGGTTGCCTCCCATGAAGCACTTGATTTAACGTCGCGGCACGACGCGACTCCTTGATTACTCAGACTTCGTCAAGGTGCACTACCTCCACCACGGAGGCTTCAGAAGCAGAACCCAAGTACTTCTTAACCCTTTGACCTTTAACCTTAAATCGGTGCCCAATTTCAGCTTCCAGCTCCAATGCACCGTGAGGGAAAAGTTGAACAACCTTGTACGGTCCAGCCCATCTAAACTTGAGCTTTCTTGGAAACAGTCGCAACCTAGAGTCGTACAATAACACGTTGTCACCCACATTAAAATTGCACAGTGTGATGTACCTGTCATGTTGGGCCTTCATCCTGACCTTGTACAGTGCAACACTATCATACGCGTGCAGACGAAGCTCATCCAACTCATTGATTTGGTCAAGTCTCAACTTTGTGGCTTCCTTCAAATTCATGTTCAACTTCTTCAAGGCCCACAGTGCCTTATGCTCTAGCTCCATTGGTAAATAACAAGCCTTACCAAAAACCAATTGGTACGATGACATACTAATAGGAGTTTTGTATGATATGCGGTAAGCCTAAAGTGCATCGTCTAACTTCCTAGCCCAATCAGTCCTAGATGCATTTACAAACTTGGCCAATATCTCTTTTAGTTCGTTGTTGGAAACTTCAATATGGACACTAGTCTAAGGATGGAAGGGTGTGGAGACCTTACCTGGCGGACTCCATACTTGGCCAGCACAACGCAAAAGATCTTATTACAGAAATGAGTCCCTCCATCACTAATGATAGTTTTGGGAGTCCCAAATCTGGAAAAGATTTTTCGCCTCAGAAACTGGGCTACACTCTTGCTCTCATTATTCTGCTGTGCCACTGCTTCCACCCACTTTGATACATAATCAATTGCCACCAAGATATACCTCATGCCATAGGATCTCACAAAGGGACCCATGAAGTCGATGCCCTAGACATTAGATATCTCAACCTCCAAGATGGGTGTCAAAGACATCTCCTGGCGCCTAGATATATTACCTTGGTGCTGGCATTGATCACATCCCTATACTAGGTCGTAAGTATCCTTGTACAGGGTAGGCCAGTAATACCCACATTGGAGTATCTTCTTGGCGATCCTCGCACTACTGTGGTGGCCTCCCACTGGAGAAACGTGACAGGCTTCCATTACACTCATCATCTCTTCCTCAGGGACACACCTCTGAATTATCCCATCAACACATGTGCGGAAAAAGAATGGCTCATCCCAAAACTACCTGCTCACATCATGAAGAAACGTTTTTCTCTGGTGAGAGGTTAGGTCCTCAGGAATGAGGTCACTCACCATACAATTAGCATAATCAGCAAACCAAGGAATTAGATCTACAAAAGCGGCTAGTACCTGCTCATCGGGAAATGAGTCATCGATGGTTAACCAATCGTTGCCCCTGGACTCATCCTCTAGCCAAGACAGATTATCTTCCACTTAGTTCTCAATCCTTTTTCTGTCTTGGACCTCAAAATCAAACTCTTGCAACAATAGCACCCACCTGATCAGTCTTAGTTTGGCATCCTTCTTAGCCATGAGATACCTCAATGTTGCATGGTCAGTGTTCACAATTACCTTTGTACCCAAGAGGTAGGCTTGGAATTTGTCAAAGTCATAGACTACTACCAACAACTCCTGCTCAATCACGGTATAGTTTCTTTGAGCTTCATTCAGGGTCTGGCTGGTATAGTAAATGGGGTGAAAACCCTTGTTGTGTTTTTGGCCCAGCATAACCCCACAGCAGTTCCACTTACATCACACATGATCTCAAACGGGGCTAACCAATCAGGAGCCACTACCACAGGTGCAATAATCAACTTGTGCTTCAAAGTCATACAGGCTTTCCTGTAGCTTTCATCGAACTAGAACTTAGCATCTTTTTCCAACATCTTGCACAATGGATGTGCAATTTTAGAAAAGTCTTTTATGAACCAGCGGTAGAAGCCCGTATGCCCTAGAAATCTTTTGACTCTTTTTACTGAGATAGGTGGCGGCAACTTTTCAATAACCTCAATCTTCGCCTTGTCTACCTCTATGCCTCTTTCTAAGATCTTGTGACCAAGGACTATTCCTTCTTTGACCATGAAGTGGAATTTTTCCCAGCTCAAGACCAGGCCCTGCTAAAGTTAAGAAGACAATCATCAAATGACTCACCCACTACAGAGAAGTCATCCATGAATACCTCAAGCGTGTCCTCAACCATGTCTGAAAAGATAGACATCATGCACCGCTGGAATGTGATTGGGGCATTACACAACCCAAAAGGCAGCCTCCTAAATGCGAACATCCCATATGGATAAGTGAAAGTGGTCTTCTTCTAATCTTTAGGATCTATCGATATCTGATTGTACCCCGAATACCCCATCCAAGAAATAGTACCACCCTCTTCCTGCCAGTCGATCTAACATTTGGTCCATGAAGGGCATGAGAAAATGATCCTTCAAGGTCCATCTGTTCAACTTTTGGTAATCCATGCAGACTCGCCAACCAATAATAGGTCGTGATGGGACTAACTCGTTCTTGTCATTGGTGATGACTGTCATACCCCCATTCTTGGGTACACACTATACTAGACTGACCCATTGACTGTCGGAGATTGTGTATATGACCCCAAAATCTAACTACTTGATGATCTCCTTTTTCACAACCTCCTGCATGGGTGGATTAAGCTTGCGTTAATGCTCAATGCTAGGCACACAGTTATCTTCCAACTTGATCTTGTGTAGGTATATGCCCGGCGGAGTCCCTACAATATTTGCAATGGACCACCCGATTGCCTTTTTGAACTTCTGCAGTACCTTCAGCAATGTCATCATCTGATCTTCCGATAAATCTAGAGCCACAATCATAAGTAAAGTATTATTATCACCAAGAAAAGCATACCTCAAATGTTTTGGCAGTTCCTTAAGCTCCACAATAGGAGTCTCCTTAACAGACGACTTAGCAGGTGGGGATGGTCAGTTTTGTAAAATCCAGGTCCAACTTTCTTGGCACATAAGGTCTGGTTCCTTTGCCTTATAATGTTTGCACTGTGACCTTTTAATCAGTCATACCATCATCTGGGGAGTTCATGATTACAGCTACCAGCTCATATACACTTATTTCTTCCTCAATTGGGACCTCAGAAAAGTAGGTCTCATCTACGTCGATGATCCACATCACTGCCATCTCTGTGGGCTATTTCATTAAAGCACATACATTGAACTTGACCTCCTTTGAGTTTAGCCTGAAGGTTAGCTCAACCCGTTCCATATCTACCAACGCCCTTCCAGTCGCTAGAAATGGTCTCCCAAGGATGATAGGAACTTCAAAATCAACCTAGCAGTCTAGAATAACAAAATTGGCCGGAAAGATGAATCGACCCATCTTGACCAACATATCGCATAGAATTCCCATGGGCCGCTTGACTGACCTGTCTGCCATGAGTAGCCGCATAGTCATGGGTGTGGGGGCTTCCAGGACCAGTTGCCTGTAAACTATTAGCAGCATCAGATTTATGTTAGCACCTAAGTCGTAGAGGGCTCTTGCAAAATCAAAAGCCCCGATTGTGCACGGGATAGTGAAAGCTCCAGGATTCTCTTTTTTCTCCACCAGTGATCTCATAGCAATTGCACTACAATGGCGGAGGTTCCTTGACAACTCGGTTATGATCGTCTGTTTCTTAGTCACTAAGTCCTTCATGAACTTAGCATAACCTGACATCTGCTCAAGTGCCTCCACCAAGGGTATGTTTTTTATAACTCCTTTAACATCTCCAAGAACTTCTGGAACTTTCCATTTTCTGCCTTCTATTTCAACCTTTGTGGAAATGGTGGTGGTGGCTTAGGAACAGTTGACAAAGGCTATGAATCAGGTTTTTCAAATCCCCTAGGGTCCTTAGCTATCTCAGCATCATCAGGTGTCACGGTTGCTTCGTCGACTACCTCCTTAGCAAGTTTTGCAATGGTGTCAGACACCTTGCCACCTACCTGAACTGTACTGTCATCCATGGATGGAACCAGATTAGGAAGCATCTTACTATTTCTTGTGGTCATGGCCATACAGTGACTATCATTTTTTGGATTATGGACAGTGTCACTGGGAAGAGCCCCGACCTTTCTCTGATTCAGTGAAGCTGACAACTGGCCCATCTGCTGCCCTAACTGCTTATGGAAGTGGAGTGAGAATCCACTAATTGTCGAATATTCAACATCTCATTATGCATATCCCTCACTCCACATTTTGTAGCCTTAACCTTGTCGAGCACCTTGGACATCATTTTTTCCAACTTAGAGGTGTCACCCCCATTGTTCGGGCATTCTCTGTTCATGATGGGTACATATGTTGTTGGTCGATCATTTCTATAGTTATCCCTAGTCTACAAGTTTCCAGTGTCGCTCACCCTAGGCTGATCATAGTAGTTTTTGCTTCCATAGTTTTGACCTTGATTTCTGGAGTTCAATGTCCAAAAAAAACCCTGACTGCTCAAAAGCTTGACCTCTTCATCATACTCAAAACCTGAATCATGATACCTGGGTACAATATCCACTGCTTTTACTTTATCTATCCCTCCACCCAGTAGCCTCTTCGCCAACAAATCTATTTGAGTCCGCATATGAGTCATGTCTTGGTCTCGTTCCTCTTCTTTCTTTCGCTGCTCTGCAGTAATCCTAACAATGAACCCTAAGTAATCACCATCTCTAGTATACTATGCCCTGTTGTTCTTAGCTGCTTGATCCAAGATGACCACTATATCAGGAAAAATCCTAGCCATATAGGAACCCCCATAAGCAGCATCAACAATCGGGTTAGTGACAAAATTGCATGACCTGTAGAAAACCTCCTTCAAGTGCTCATCTGTGAGGGTATGGTTAGGGCATTGTTTAATCTTCTGTCTGAACCACTCCCAAGTCTCATATAAAGCCTCAGTTGGTAACTGCCTGTGCGACCCAATCTCATCCTTCAATTTCAATTTTGTAGACGCAAGGAAGAATCTTTCTAAGAATGCTTCCTTTAATTCACCCCACGTGCGAATAGAGTCATATGAGAGTTCATTCAGCCACTTTGTTGCCTCACCAGACAGAGACAACGAGAACAACCTCAACTAGATAGCCTGTTGATTAACCCCCAGAATTTCGGATGACTGACAAGTGGAGACAAAATTCATAAGGTGTTGGTTGGTGTCCTCATGTGGCTTCCCTATGAACAAACCCTTCAACGTGAGCATCTGAAGCATCGTGCTAGTGATGGTGAATTTCACGCCATGAGGCAGTAGAGGCAAGATAATTACACCAGTAGCCCCAACGCTATCTTCATCATCGTATATTGCACGTGGTTGTTGTGGGGAAGGTGGTCTAACTCCTGCTTGATGTTGAAGAAGGACTATAGGTTGTACTTCATCACCATTAAGATCATGCATACCCATACCATCGTCGCCTCTGAGCTTCACGCTCCTGTGCATTCATCCTTCGAATGGATCTTTGTAACTCTGGGTTATAAGTAATCAGTGGTTCGCTCTTACTGTGGGTGGCAGACATGAACAACCTGTCTCTTGTAGTACCAACAAACAAAAACAAAAGATAAAATCAGGAAATAGAATTACACTGAAATTAGCACTAATAGACAATATCTTCACCATATTCCCCGGCAACAGTGCCAAAATTTGATACGCCCAAATTCAAACTTCAAATGAAGAGTAAAGTGGTCATTGATTAAATATAGAACCCAACAAGAATTGTGGTAGATCCCACAGGGAATGCATGAGAATAAAGCTACCATCGCTTAGTTTCAAGTGTAATAACTATTTCTAAAATAAAAATGCATAATGTAAATGGGGGCTATGTGTGGTACGAAGAGTAGTTATCAAGAGTATTCTAATAATAACTACCTAACAGTGACTACTGGAGTTTAACAATTTATTGCTAGACTAGGTTTATGGTCCCCATGACACCAATTTTGATATTCAAACTTAAGGCTTCTACGATTTTGATCGCATACACAGAGCAAGCAAATAGTTAACACCTAATTCACCTTCCAGTCCCTCTCAGGTATATTTCATTTATCACTTTTCAGTCTCAGAATGTTTACCTTTTTTGCCCAGGATGCTCTCACCTTCTGGTCTTGAGCACTTAGACTAGGTTAACAACCCCAAATTCTGTCATAGGATTTTTTTCTTGATCACTACATCCCTCTCAGGCATGTAATAAATACAATTTTACCCTAATGCGTCAACTCATTAAGATGTAAATTATATTGAAGAATACCTATGATGTATATGATGATCACTCTCGAATTTTGCCCTAAATTTGCCTATCTTACATGGTTATCATGGTTCGCACAATTCAAGTTGTGGGTTTAGACTAGCATGATTGAAGAAATTAACTTAGAACAAGATGAATAATTCATATTTATAATTTAGACTTGAATACGCACTTAATTCACAGATTACAACTGCAAATATGTGAATGAAACTCACGAATTGGATGAAAACCCTTCAAAACCTTCGTTCGTTCGTTCCAATCTATCTCCAGCAGTTTGTGATAATGAAAAATGACCTAAAAATACATATATATATTAACTAAAACCTAATCCGAAATAAAATAGGAAATCTAACTTTTGGCATGGTCGATGACAACTACATGGACCGTGAGGCACTTCACGGTCCATGAGATGGTCCGTGTGACCTTACTTGGGCAATAATTTTGTGCAGTTCCAGCTGAAGCTACTGCCTCTCCAAATGGTCGGGCATACGGTCTGTGAAAAGCCACACGACCCGTGAAGGGTACCGTGTGGCTTCACTTGACAACAAATTCCAGTGCAATTTCCGTTGAGGCTACTGCATCTCCAAACGATTAGGCATACGGTTCGTGAAACGTCACATGGAACATGATGGGTCCCGTGTGATTTTACTTGGCAATAATTTCCAATGCAATTTCAGTTGAAGCTACTACCTCTCTTCACGGTCAGGAACATGATCTGTGAGACGTCACACAACCCATGGTGGGTCCCGTGTGGTTTCACTTCAACATTTTCATTCACTACTTCGATGGCCTTTGTTCACGTACATCAACCACACAGCAGGGTACACGGCTCATGTACTGCTTCACGGTCCGTGACCCTATCCATAGGTTGTGTCTTCGATTCTCCAACTCAGTAAATCTTGGCCAAGTTCAAGTGTAAGGAAACGGTCGGTCCTGCGGTCCGTGAGGATGTTCATAATCCGTGAGGCCTTTCATGAAGCCTAACTTGGCCCTTTTCTGTTTGCCTTTGGTCTGGTGGTACCTCACATCATCTGGACGACCACCCCACGGGCCGTGTAAGTCCACATAGCCCATGAGGGTACCCGTGTAAGCCTAGCATTGACATTTCTTCCTTTTCAGCTTCCATTTCATTTGAATCCATGCCTCAACCTTATTCCTAAAATATACTACTAAACGAAATATTAAACCCAAAAATTTTCTTGAAAATTCACAAAACTTCCAAGTTAAAAGCGTTATCAGAGTCGCATTTTCACAACTCATCACCTATCTATGTAAATTATTGTTAGGAATGATTTGATATGCGGAATAAAATGAGATATTTTGGTTAAATTAGAGATTAGATTAAGATTATGAGTTAAATTTATATTAGTATCAAA
>JBCEWC010015220.1:0-13867 GCA_038996855.1 Solanum aculeatissimum
AAAATAATTATAATTATAATATTTAATAATTTATAATATATGTTACACATATAATATTTTTTACATGATAGAAGAAATATTAAATTAAATTAAATTTAAAAAAGCAAAACATAAAAAAAAATCAAAGTAAAATAAAGGGAGATAAGGTATTGCGGCTGTTTGTCAGGTGGCAGAGCCGTTTTGGTATTAAAAAAAAAAGTTCCGTATTGGAATTTTTCAAAAAAATTATTTTCGTTTTGCCACTAGACTCCTTAAATTTTACACTAAAATAGTGTTACCACTATTTTAATGTAAATTAACTTTGCATAGGGGTGTGCAAAAATCAAATCGATCGATAAACTGAACCGGTAAAAACGTTATTGGTTTATTGTTATTGAGTTATTAGGTTATCGAATTTTTAATGGTTTTGAAATTTTTTTTATTGGGTTATCGGTTCAATATCAATTTTTACTATTGGGTTATTGGGTAAACCAATAACCCAATAAGATTATCATAGTTTACTATTTTATCCCTCCATAAATATTGAATATTAGTATTTAATAGTAATAGGACACTATAGTAGTACTTTACCTATTTTAATCTTTACCGCACTTAAGTAATTAGTTACCCACTTTAGTATTTACTCTTTACTCTTTCGTACTTCATCTATTTTTATTAATGCAAATTCTCATTATCATCCTTATCGGGTAAATCGAAAATCGAACCGTTAAGGACTTAGAACCGATAAATCAAAAATTGATAAACATTATCTTATTGGTTTGTTATTGATTTAGCATATTTAAAAACCGAAAACCAATAAATCGAACCGATAATATTTAAAATCGAACCGACCGATGCACACCCCTACTCTTGCACCAAATTTTATATCAAAAAATATATATATTTCTCTCTCCGTTATTATATTGTCATTTCTTATTTCATTTATATTTTCTTATTTAATAAAATTAATTTTTTCTCCAACATTCACCATATACAATTCAAATTATTTCCTTTCAAAGTCCTTTGATATAAAAGTATTTTTATACCAAAATTTTTTAAATAATATAAATTGCTAGCAAATATTATACATTATTCGTAATAATGGATAATATAAATAAAAATGAAATCATTAATGAAATAAAATTAGATAAATATTACATAATTAAAAAGTTTATTTTAAATTCTACATAAATATTCAACTTTCAAGATCACTACATCACTTCCATAATATTTATTTTAAATTCTATATAAATATTCAACTTTATTATTTTTAAGTACATTGTATTATTTGTCTAATGATTTATATATTTGTCTTTTAAATTTTTTTAAAGGTTGTGATTATATTCAATTATAATTTATAGTAGAATTAACATAAATTTAATTTATTAAGAAGTCATATATGAAAAATTGATTTATCAAAAAATTATTCCCTTCTTTCCATTTTAGATGGCATCTTACTAAAAATATTTGTTTCATATTACTTGATCAATTACTAAATCATGATAGAATTAATTTTTTCTCAGTATTACTCCTATAATTTATATAGTATTTAAAAGTTTAAACAAATTTTGAAGATTTAATTTTTTTTCAGAGGTCAATTAATGTGAACAAAAGGCAAGATAGTAAAGTTGATAAATCTATTAATAATTTCATAATCACCATTTTTAGTTTGTGTTCTTCTTCATAGCATCTTAGTTGAAAATTCATGCAGCCACCAAATTTCACCATCATTCATCATCTTAAAATCACTATTATCACTACGTCAATAAATACACCACAAATCATAGAGAGCAATTTCACAATCAAGAACATTATGAACCCAAAATATTTAAATAAAAAAAATTGAGCATGAATAAACTTAATATAGTGACACCCAACTTCATTTCTTCGATAAATTCACAATACTAGAATTCAATACCCAAAAATTCACAAAATTTTTGCAATCACTTGCAAATGTTGTCAAGCAATTTCTCTCAAATTCGAAGCTCAAGCTCCATCAATGGAGTTTTACAGATCTTATTTTAAGTTTCAGACAAGCAATTTAGTAGATAAACTTAATTTCATCTTCAAACAATATTCTTTGATGGATTTTAACAATTAAATATTAATCATTCCTCTGAAAATACAATCATGTTCTTCATCTCCTTCGTTGAAAATTTGATGCAAAACCACTTTAATTCTTCTCCAAATTTCCTCCAAATTTAGATATAAGTTTCTCCCAATATTTCGGTTCTTTTAATATATTACCCACTCAAAATGAAGCTCGTTTGTGGTAAGCTAAAATTTGAACGTAAGCTTTTAAACTAACTTTAATGGTGGTTTTAATCTGGGTTTCACATTTTGTTACACTTGGTAAAATTATCAAAATATCTCTACATGAGAAAATGTGTCTTCCCAAACTCTTTTGGAAAATTCGAGGCCAGAAATGCGATCAACACGAAAAATTGTGTGGAAAATGATTTTGGTTGATATTTAGAGCAACTAGATTGAAAGATAATTTTTCGGGGCAAAAACACAATTCCAAAAAAGTGTGTGACAAGTCCGCGTCGTGGACTGGTCGCGGACTTGCACTTAGTCTGGATCCCATTATTTTTTATGGGATTAGAAAATTTATCAAATTTTTTTTGGAGAAAATGTACAGGTGTGCGACAGGTCCACCGACCTGTTCCATCGGAGTTTAAAATTTTAAAACTTACAAGGGGCATTCTAGACATTTCTCCACCCCTCCTAAACTTAACCCACCACTAATATAGGTTGTTCTTGATCTAAAAAGGGTTACAAACTCATTCTAAAGTCTCTTACGCTAAAAGCTAAGAGTAGACTTTGAGCGAAAAAGATGAGAAAGAGCTAGGGTTCAGAGGATTGAGACTAACTTCTTGCGAAGTTGATTGACAAACTTCATACCAGGTATGTAACACTAACCTAAAGCATGAAATTGTTCTTCCATGTGCCCCTTGATTGAGATAGATTGATAGATGATAGTATTGATTCTCTATGCAAATTTTCCTGAATGTTTTCTTGCAAAATTATTCATATCCTATGTATTTTCATATGTGGATGATCATCACAAACTTGATTTACTGAATAAGTACTTTTACAGGAGTTATTTCACAAATCTTACATGCTACTTCATAAACAATTGTATGAATGAACCTAGAGATTGAGTCTAGAGCCTTGACAACATAATTGTGATTGTGATGTGAGCATGATGGTAGGTTGATAAAACTTGATTGTCCCAAGAGTCTTCATAATTGAACTCTAAAGATTGGTCAAATTGATGGTCCTTTTAATGATTGGTCTAAGTTCTTTGAAATATATGATTGAGAACTAATTTGATTTGATGGAGTAATATGAGCTCTTATGAGTCTCACGGATCGGATTGATTGGGTTTGATCATTTATGAGCATCGAGTCTTAGGAGAAGTATTGAGCACCGAATTGAGTGAGGGTAAATCCAACTCGACTCATTAACTATGTCGCCAAGCATATATGAGAATAAAACTGCTAAGTCGAATATTTCCTCTTGAGCTGATCAGTCCCTGGAATAATAGAGGACTTGTTCGATTGTCCGGATCCATGAAGAATTCGAATTATTCTTACCTTGGAAAAGTATGGACGATTGTGACAACATCAACGGGATTGTTGTACAATCACTGGCTCATAAGTGGTTATTATCGGATAATAGAAACTCTTAGATAAGTTCTATATTGATAGTACTCTTAGTCGATTTGATTGGATGGGATTGGAGTTGATTGGATTGGTATTGATGGGTCATTATGTACCATTTATTCTTGATTTAGATAGACATTTGACATTACCGATTGAGTTCTTATGTCTTGATCTGAGTTATTTGAGTTGATAGTATTCTACCTTAATGTATGTTTCATTCAACCATTTTGCATGCTTGTACATTCCATATACTGACGTTCATATGGACTGCATCGTTTCATGATGCAGAGAAAGGTACTAGAGATCATCAATCGTCACTTTGTTGAGGATCTTTCCTCATTTTCTAGCTGATTGGTGAGTCCTCCCTGATCTCGGAGGATGTATTTTATTTATTGCATCTAGCTATAGAGTTAGACTTTAGATTTTGCTTCTATTTTTGTTTAAGGTAGTCATGGACTTGTCATTGGCACCACTGAACAGTTGATAGAGGCTTCATAGACTAAAGTGGATGTGTTCAATTGGATATTATTTTGAGCTAATTTCTTTCATATTAGCTTTAGTGATTTGATATGATTATATAAGATTGAGTTGTCTATTTTTTATTGTTATAGTCTTTCGCTAATTTATTTACTATATTGACGGAATGAATGTGAAGAGGCCAAGTGGTTCTCTTGGGAGCCAACAATGATTTTTGAGTGTTGGTCACACCAAGGGTACCCTCTCGGGACGTGATAAATTTGGTATCAGAGCACAGAGTTCAAGAGTCTTAGGGAGTCTATGAATCCGTATCTAGTAAAGTTTTGTTCATGGATGTGTTGAGAACCACACTTTATGAGCAGGGGGGTGTAGGACATTAGGAAAAGTTACACTTCTCTCATATTCTGATTCGTGCGATGGAGTTAAAACTCTATAAAAGCTCTCTTCTAATTCATGCATTACACGTTTGTAGAATTGTGATCATGCCTCCAAGAAGAGCTATTAGAGGAAGATGGCATCCTGCTGGACAAAATGTTAACCAGCTTAAGCCCCAGGATCATGATGAACCCATCAGTTCGGCCATCCTTGAACAGCCACTCCAGGCCAAAATCTCGAATGTTGAGCTTCGTCAGGCTATCCAGACTTTAGCCCAGGCTGTGACAGTACCTACGCTATATAGGGAGCAGGCAGACAGGATGCACGAGACATATCCAGAGTTCGGAAGTTTTTGAGAATGAACCCGCCTGAGTTCACAAGGTCTACACCCAATAAGGACCCAAAAAACTACATTGATGAGCTCTAGAAAGTGTTTCAGGTAATGCATATGGCTGATGTTGAAAGAGTTGAGTTGGTCGCCTACTAGCTCAAAGGTGTTTCCAGACTATGATTTGACCAGTGGAAGAGGAACAGAGGAGAGGGAGCCTTAGTCCTGACTTAGGCGGTATTCGAGGAAGCTTTCTTGGGGCACTTCTTTTTAAGATAGCTGAGGGAGGCAATGGTAAGAGAGTTCTTGAATTTGAAACAGGGCTCTATGACTGTGCAGGAGTATGGGCTCAAGTTCACCCAACTATCTCTCTATGATCCAGACATGATCGCAGATATGAGAGGAAAGTTGGATTTATATGTTGATGGGTTGAACATGGGACCAAAGAAAAATGGGAGAAGAGCTATGCTTTTGAGTGATATGGACATTAAAAGGCTGATGACTTATGTACAATAAGATGATGAGGAGAGTCAGTGGAATATAGAATAGTAAAAAAATAAGAGGGCTAAAACATCCGACCATGAGGTTGAAAAGAGGGGGAATGGGAATGGCAACATATTTCAGTCAGGGTCAGCACTGCTAGTGCACCTATACCCAAAAATAGGAATGAGCATAGGTCTCAGAAATTCAGAGCCCAGGGATCTCAGTCACAGGCTAGTGTAGCTCAAGGTTCACAGAATAAGCCACCATGTGGTAAGTGCGACAGAATACACTTGGAAAATATCGTGAGGGAGATGATGCATATTATAAGTGTGGCCAACTGGGTAACTTTCAGAGGAATTATCCCAAATGGGTTGATAAGTTTCAATCTTCTGCCCCAGCCCCTCCAGCTAAAATAAATTAGAAAGGTGCTACTTCGGGCCCAAGTGGAGCTACAAACTATTTGTATGCCATGGGTATTCACTAAGATCAGGAGAACTCCCCAGATGTTTTGATGGGTATGATTCGAATCTTTACTCTTGATCGTTATGTTTTTATGGATCCTAGTGCCACATTATCCTTTGTGTCTCCTTATGTGGCTAGTAGATTTGCTAAAACTCTTGGGTATCTTCTTAAAACTTTTCGTGTGTCTACTCCTATTGGCGAGTCTATCTTAGCTGAGAGGGTTTATAGAGATTTTACAGTATTCATCCATCGTAGAGATACCCTTGTTGATTTTATAGAGTTGGAGATGATTGATTTCGATTTGATCCTTGGCATGGATTGGTTTCATGCTTGTTATGCCTCCATTGATTGTAGCACCCAAACCATTAAATTTCAATTCTCGAATGAACCAGTCCTAGAGTGAAAGGGTGATTCTGTTGTACCTAAGGTTAAGTTTATTTCCTACCTTAGGGCTAGAAAGTTAATCTCTAAAGGTTATATCTATTACCTCATGCGAGTTAAGACTGACGATGTTGAATTTCCTACTCTTGAGTTAGTCTCGATTGTGAATGAGTTTCCTAAGGATCTTTCTAGAGTCCCTTCCTGATAGGGAGATTGATTGGATTGATGTTCTTCCGAATACTCAACCTATCTCTATTCCACCTTATAGAATGACTCCTACTGAGTTGAAAGAGTTGAAAGAGTAGTTGAGAGATTTTCTAGAGGACTTTATTAGGCCGAGTGTTTATCCTTGGGGTGTTGTTATCCTATTCGTGTGAAAGAAAGATGGATCTCTCAGAATGTGCATTGATTATAGGCAGTTGAATAAGGTCACTATAAAGAACAAAATCCTCTTCCCGGGATAGATGACTTGTTTGATCAACTTTAGGGTGCCTATTATTTTTCAAAGATAAACCTCAGATTTGGTTATGATCAGTTGAAGGTAAGGGAAGGTGATATCCCAAAGACAATCTTTAGGACTCGATATGGACACTTTGAGTTCTTAGTCATGTCCTTTGTGTTGACTAATGCGTCTGCAACCTTCATAGATTTGATGAACAAAATGTTTAGACACTACCTTGATATGTTTGTAATTGTATTTATTGATGATATTTTGGTGTATTCGAGAGATGAAGAGGAACATGTCAAACACCTCAGAATTGTTCTACAGACTCTCAAAGACCATGAGTTGTATGCAAAAACATTTAAGTGTGATTTTTGGCTCAAGTATGTGGCTTTTCTTGGCCATATTGTCTCGGGCGCTGGTATTCGGATAGATACCCAAAAGATTAAAGTAGTTAAGAATTGACCCATACCAACCTCTCTGACTAATATAAGAAGTTTCTTGGGGTTAGCAGGCTACTACCGCAGATTTGTTGAAGGATTTCTCTCCCTATCCTTACCATTGGCTAGACTGACTCAGAAGAAGGTCAAGTTTCAATAGTCTGATGAATGTGAGAAGAGTTTCCAAGATTTCAAAACAAGATTGACTACTGCATCGATTTTGACCTTGTCTGATGGAACCGATGATTTTTTGATATATTATGATGCGTCTAGAGTTGGATTGGGTTGAGTTAGCGACGATGGTATTTTCATTTAAGATTTGACATCATTACTTATATGGAGTGCATGTAGATGTGTTCACTGACCACAAGAGCCTGCAGTATGCCTTCAGTCAGAAAGAGCTCAACCTGTGGTAGAGGAGATGATTGGAGTTACTCAAGGACTATGACATGAGCATTCTCTACCACCCAGGTAAAGCTAATATTGTTGTTGATGCTCTTAGCAGGTTGTCAATGGATAGTACTGCCCATGTCGAGGAAGGAAAGAAAGAGTTAGCAAAGAAAATGCATAGATTAGCCCGATTGGGGGGTTCAACTTGAAGAGAATAATGAATGAGAAGTCAATGTCCAAAATGAGTCTGCTTCATCTTTAGTGGTGGAGGAGGAGAAAAAGCAAGACCAAGATCCTGTCCTACTTCAATTGAAGGAAGTTGTCCATAAACAGAAGGGGATGATTTTCTCCAAAGGGAGAGATTGAGTATTGACATTCCAAAGTAGATTCTGTGTTCCAGACGTTGATGGTATTCGAGATAGAATTATGGTTGAAGTCCACAACTCTAGGTATTCCATTCATCCTGGCTCTACCAAAATATATCATGACTTGAGAGAAGTCTATTGGTGGAGTGGAATGAAGAGGGATATTGCTGAGTTTGTTTCCAAGTGTCTGAATTGTCAACAGGTTAAAGTTGAGCATCAAAGGTCATGTGGCTTGGCCTAGAACTTTGAGATTCCTAAATGAAAGTGGGATATGATCAATATGGACTTCATTACTGGGTTGCCAAGGTCCCGAAAATAGCATGATTCGATATGGATGATTGTGGATAAGATGACTAAATTGGCTTACTTCTTGGCAATTAAGATGACTGACACTGCAGAAGAGTATGCCAAGTTGTACATCCGTGAAATTGTGAGATTGCATAGAGTTCCCTTGTCTATCATTTTAGACAGAGGAGCCCAATTCACGTTCCAATTTTGAAGATCTTTCCAGAAAGGACTGGGTTCAAAGGTGAATCTTAGTACATCATTTCATCCCAGAAAGATGGCCAAGCAGAACGTACGATTCATACATTAGAGGACATGTTAAGAGCCTATGTACTTGACTTCAAAGGAAATTGGGATGACCACTTATCCTTGATTGAGTTTTCATATAATAACAGTTACCATGTAAGTATTCAGATGGCTCCCTATGAGGCTTTGTATAGGAGGATATGTAGATCACCAATTGGGTAGTTCAAAATTAGGGAAGCTGAGTTGATTGGACCTAATCTTGTCCACCAATCGACGAAAAAGGTAAAGGTTATTAGAGAGAGGTTAAAGACTGTACAAAATCGTCAGAAGTCCTATGTTAATGTGAGAAGAAGAGACTTAGAGTTTGAGGTGAATGATTAGGTGTACTTGAAAGTGTCACCCATGAAGAGTGTCATGAGATTAGAGAAAAATGGAAAGTTAAGTCCTCGCTATATTGGTCCCTACCAGTTTGTGAAGAGGATTGGGAAGGTTGCTTATGAGTTAGAGTTGCCTTCTAAGCTAGTCATGATTCATTCGATTTTTCATGTCTCAATGTTGAAGAAATGCTTGGGAAATCCTTCATTGATAATTTCCATTGATAGTATTGGAGTGAAAGATAGTTTATCCTATAAAGAAGTTTCAGTCCAGATTTTTGATCATCAGGTTCACAAATTGAGAACCAAAGAGATAGCCTTAGTCAAAGTCCTGTGGAGAAATTAATTTATTGAGGAAACCATGTGGGAAACTTGGGAAGAGATGAAAGTCAAATACCTGTATCTATTCGTGTCCAATGATGAGAATGATGAAGGTAATGTCCTTACTCTTGATTTGGATTGATTTGTCTATTCTTGAGTCTGAATGGCGATTGTCTAGATTATTGATTAGTTGATAGTCTTATTGGTTGATTGATTGATTAAGAGGAGTCTTGATTGTTATTCGCGCCTCGAAGATGAATGATCCCAAGGGAGAGATAATGTTACATCTAATAAAATTACCAAAATACCCCTAGATGAGAAAATGTGTCTTTCCAAAATCTTTTAGAAAATTCGAGGCCGAGAATGCGATCAACACAAAAAATTGTGTGGGAAATGATCTTGGTTGATTTTTAGAGCAATCGAATCGAAAGATAATTTTTTAGGAAAAAAATGTAATTCTAGAAAGTGCGCAATAAGTTCGCGTTGAGGACTTGCACTTAGTCTTTGTCCCATTATTTTCTGCGAGATTAGAAAATTTATTGAAATTTTTTTGGAGAAAATGTACAGGTGCACAATGCGGACCTGGTCCGTTGACCTGTTCCATCGGAGTCTAAAATTTTAAAACTTGTGAGAGGCATTCCAGACAATTCTCCATTCCTCCTAAACTTAACACACGACCAATATAGGTCATTCTTGATCTAAAAAGGGTTACAAAATCCATTCTAAAGTCCCTTACGCTAAAAGCTAAGAGTAGACTTTGAGCGAAGAAGAGGAGAAAAAGCTAGGGTTCAGAGAATTGAGGCTAACTTCTTGCGAAGTTGATTGGCAAACTTCATACCAGGTATATAAGACTAACTTAAAGCATGGAATTATTTTTCCATGTGCCCCTTGATTGAGATAGATTGATAGATGAGAGTATTGAGTCTCTATGCATATTTTCTTGAATATTTTCTTGCAAAATTATTCATATCCTATGTATTTTCGTATGTGGATGATCATCACAAACTTAATTTACTGAATAAATGCTTTTACATGAGTTATTTCACTAACCCTACATACTACTTGATAAAAGAATACATGAATGAACCTAGGGATTGAGTCTAGAGCCTTGACAACATGATTGTGATTGTGATGTGAGCATGATGGTAGGTTGATAGAACTTGATTGTCCCAAGAGTCTTCATAATTGAACTCTAAAGATTGGTCAAATTGATGGTCCTCTTAATGATTGGTCTAAGTTCTTTGAAAGATATGATTGAGAACTGATTTGATTTGATGGAGTAATACGAGCTCTTATGAGTCTCATTGATCGGATTAATTAAGTTTGATCGTTTATGAGCATCGAGTCTTGGGAGTAGTATCGAGCACCGAATTGAGTGAGGGTAAATCCAACTTGACTCATTCACTACGTCGCCAAGTGTAGGTGAGGATAAAATTGCTAAGTTGAATATTTCCTCTTGAGTCGATCAGTCCTTGAAATAATAGAGGAGTTGTTCGATTATTCAGATTCGTGAGTGATTCGAGTTGTTCTTACCCTAGCAAGGTATGGACGGTTGTGACAACATCAACAAGATTGTTGTACAATCACTGCTTATAAGTGGTTGTTGTCGGATAAGAAAAACTCCCAAATAGGTTTTATGCTGATAGTACTCTGAGTCAATTTGATTGGATGGAATTGGATTGATATTGATGGGTTATTGTCTATTCTTTATTCTTGCTTTAGATAAATATTTGACATTACTAATTAAGTTCTTATCTCTTGATCTAAGTTATTTGAGTTGATAGTATTCTACCTTGATGTATGTTTCATTCAACTATTTTACTTACTCATACATTCCACATACTGACGTCAATTTGGATAGACAGGTAGAGATCATCAACCGACACTTCGTTGAGGATCTTTCCCCACTTTTCAGTTGATTGGTGAGTCCTCCCTGATCTCAGAGGGTGCACTTTATTTATTTCATCTAGCTATAGAGTTAGACTTTAGATTTTGCTTTCATATTTATTTAAGGTAGTCATGGACCTGTCATTGACACCACTGAACAGTTGATAGAGGCTTCATAGACTAAAGTGGATTTGTTCAATTGGATATTATTTTGAGCTAGTTTCTTTCATACTAGCTTTAGTGATTTGATATGATTATATAAGATTGAGTTGTTCATCTTTTATTATCATAGTGTTTTGTTGATTTGTTTACTATATTGACTGAATGAATGTGATTAGACCAAGTGGTTCCCTTGGGAGCCAATAATGATTTCTGAGTGCCGGCCATGCCAAGGGTACCCTTTCGAGGCGTGACATGTTCTACCTTGAGCTTCCATTTTTATATAAATGAAACTCTTCAAACCATCAAAGAACTCAAATGATCTCCACTAAAAAATATAAATCCAAAAAATTTCATATGAAAGGTGTTGATTTTTATGGAATCTCGACATTTTTCATATCTAAAAGTTTATGAATTTGTATGGAATCTCGACATTTTTCATATCTAAAAGTTTATGAACTCAATCAATCAAATGTTTCAAATTCAAATAATTAGCAACCAACTGTATTTAACAAGTTCAAATGGAAGATTCATTCATTATTCAAGACAAAAATAGGTAAATTTTAATATTTTGGCGTTCAATGGAGTTTTGAAATAATAAATCAAAAAGAGGAAACAATAAAAAGTAAAATTAAAAAAAAAACACATGTCAAATGCGTGAGCTTCACCGATCAACACAAATATTTTTGTGGTTTTTAAAGGGTGTAATAATTTTAATTTTAAATAGTTTAGGGGGTAGTAGGACGCTCATGAAATTAAAGTGAGCAGTTGGAAATCCGAATATAGGTTAGGGGGGCGTTTGACTATTTTCTCTAATAAAATACTATCTCCATCCCACTTTAGTTGTCATAATTTTCACATTTTCACTTTTACAGTCAAACTATGTAAATTTTGATTTGCATTTTAAGATATATTTTGTATTTTATTGATATGAAAAAGTTCAATCGTATCTAAATTTTTATTTTAAAATATCAAATTAATTTAATCTAATTTAACTTTAAAAATTAATCAAATTAACTTTCAAAAAACGCAATATAACAACTAAAATAGGACAGAGAGAGTAATATTAAGATATTGAATAAAGTGAATTGGTGTGATAAATAGTGTTATATCAATTTGGTGTGACACTATTCACAAACTAAAATGATGTAGAATTTGATGGAAAATTTGGTGTTGGGGTGGAGATGGTCTAAGTTCTACTTGTAATAGAAAAAAAGAGTTTAAATGACACGATCAGTGTAATGGATAAAAAGTGATAATCTTGGGATAATTGTTTTTAGTATTTTGAGAATTATTATTTCAGAATAAGTTATTCTATCATGTATATGAGATAATTCTATCAATAAATAAAATTATGACTATGCTCCTTAATCCGATTGTGTACCCATTAAATATCATAGGGACATTAACACAAACCATCTTGTAATTTAGTCAAGCAAAGAGCTTTAGAATTCAATTATTAATCCTACTCTTGTAAAGGTAAGTCATTAGAAATATGGAGTTTACATTAACTTTGTTCCCACACCTTACTCCTTTTTTTAATTTCAATTATTTGTTCTCTCTCATAGTAATAAAAAAGTGCTAAAACCTTTTTATGTCTCTTGAAAATGAAAAATGTTGATTACTGTAGTCACTCGAATTTTATTGTTAAATTTTAATTTAACACATCTATTTAAAAAATAATTACAAACATAATAAGTTTATTATTTTATCTCTATTAATTAACAAAGTTTCAAATATATTTACTCACTATATTTTTTAAAGATACTAACTCAATATTAATAAATTGAGGATGTAATAAGAAAAAGTGAATTGTCATATCTTGATTTGTCAAAAATGACAAGTAAAAATAAAAATCAAATTAGAAAATATTTGACAAGTAAATCCGAACAAGAAAGTATTTCCTATAATTTTTTCCTCCAAAACAAGTTTTTGACCGGATTTTTTGGTGCATGGTTTTTATTTAGATTTCAAGTTAGGAGTAAGGTTTAGATATATACTATTCTTTTTAGGGTCTCTGAAATTACATTAGGTATCTTATTGTATATTCAAAATGTGATATACATGTGTCTTAAGCTAATTATAGTAAAACAGTTGGAAAGACAACATTAGCTTAACTCAATTCTATAATGCATGTAATTTGAGCCAATTAAGATAAAATCATTAAAAGAAATAATATTCGCTTGAATCAATTCAGTAAATATAATTTATAAATCACATTTCTAAAATACAATTTATAAATCTCATTTTGAAAATGTAATATATTAATCACAATTATTGATATTTTATGCCACTTGTAAAATAACTATTCATAAACAATTTACTAAATGATTAATTATTATTTTATAAATTTACTAGTTATTGTTTATATGTTTTGTGCTATTTCTAAAATTTACAAAATGATAAAATATAAATGGTCAACTATCAATTTCTTATATTTCAAAAGACATGTATGTGAGAAGAGAAATAAAAAAGATCCATCTATTTTTTACCCATTATTTTTTTGCTATTTTATGTTGTTGCTAGCTGTTTGCAAAAAAATTTAATGTGAAAGAAAATAAATTGCAATCACAAATAAAATATGAAGAAACAAAATTTTATTCATAAATGATGTGGGTACAAATTTGTTCCTTCCTTGATTCTTCTCTCATAAGATTTCTCCATGATTCGAGGACCGTTAGTGGTGTATTTCTTGAACTAGGATGATTTGGACTTAATCTCCATGAAGGGGATATTTGAGATTTTGTTTGATCTCAAGGATTTGGGAATATTCGAGATTTTGATCTCTTTATGAATATCCCATGA
>JBCEWC010015221.1:0-13866 GCA_038996855.1 Solanum aculeatissimum
TAACCTATTATTACTAAAATAAAAATTGAGGCCCCTCAAATTTGGGGGCCTAAGACACTTGCCTTTTTTCTAACACTATCGAGCCACCCCTGCCACAATCCAATGCAAAGCATATACATGAAGGATGAGTTGAATAAAATATGAACACATAATACCACACAAATAAGGCTCAACAATTTATATTTAATGAGACTGATTTAATATCGTTTAATTAACAAAGCTTTAAAAATAAATTTATGAATAAATGTTGAACTCGTACACGGCACAAATTTTTCTTAATTAGTACTTTCGTATAAAGTGGAATCTCTAAATGATAAATTCTTAAGTGTATAAATAACTTCTTAAAATGACAAAAATATAAATTTGATTCCACTCCCAACTAACTTCAAAGAAAATCGATTAATTTCCCTTTCTTGCTTACTATACATTTATTTTACCATTTTTGGAGTGCATCAATTAGCTAAGTTATTATTGGACCATCTATATATTTCTATCCTAGAAAGAACATATGTTGTGCACATTCATATACAAAACAAAAGAAAAATTATCACTCAAATATTATAGAAGAAATGGAGAAGTCATCAAGCATCTTATTCTCTCTTATTGTTGTGTTCATTTTGTTAGGTTAGATTGTGTTCATTTTTCTCTCTTCTTTTTCCTAAAGGAGGTGCTTGATGGGAGAAATATATTTTTCAGAAATTATTTTCAATTTTTTCATGTTTGTTGTTCAAAATATTTTGAAAAAAAATATTTTTTTAGGAAAAGAAGTTCCTTCAAAATTAAAATTTTTTTTAATCGATTGGAGCCTTGAGCTCAATTAGAGTAGGGACGATTTGTTCCTCTTCGAGCAACTCGTCCATGTGTACTTCATTTTATAATTTATATAAGATCTACCTGTATAGATATCTTTTAGATCTTGAAAGTTGTATACCCTTAAAAATAACTTTAATAAGAGTATGAAAAACAAATTTAATTGTCTCCTCTCCATCCTCCGTCCCAAACCGTACATCCAAAATATATAAATTTTAATTTGCTATTTATTTGAATTTTAATGTCTCGTCTCGAAGCACAAGATATCAATAATTTCTACATGTTTATTTTCTATAAATTTAATTCTTGATCTTAACATTTTCTTTTTATTGTTTCTTATATAGGTTCACCTTCATGTATGGTGTTGGGACAAGACAACACATGTCAAAGTGTTAAAGATTGTTTTACCATAGATTGCAAGCATGAACATCTTGTTTGTTTAGAAGGACATTGTATATGCAATTACTCACCAAAAGGAATTAATGATCCTTGCACAAAAGATGAGGATTGTAAAGCCAAATGTAGTCCTAGATCCAAATCAATTAAATGTATTAATGGAACTTGCTTTTGTTTTTAATAAGTACCATGTTACTTATGCTATAACCCCT
Source organism: Solanum aculeatissimum (assembly GCA_038996855.1). NCBI lineage: Eukaryota > Viridiplantae > Streptophyta > Magnoliopsida > Solanales > Solanaceae > Solanum > Solanum aculeatissimum. The sequence goes on from JBCEWC010015221.1 coordinate 1,419, forward strand.
GCCCCAAACTATATTGTCACTCCTTTGTAATGATGAATATTAAGTGATATATGAATATGCTAGATAAAATTGTCTGCATTTTGTACGGTGTTGAACCATTTTTATTAGCTTACACATGATCATTCGATAATATTTGTGTCTCTTCAATCTGCCATAATCGCCTCTGAATTTATTGAGATGTTTTATTTCCACTATCTTTTGGTTACAATATGTTGCTCATATAAATCTTAACATTCTTGTTTTCAGCATCCTATCTTGGCGCGCTAAATCTGATAGATGCTTAGAGATAGAGACTTCATAGACAATGATGGATTAGAGTGAATGTTTTCATTTTTAAGATTGTATTTTTCAAACTCTTTTCACAATATTGAATTGATTTGGATTGTTGATGCCTTCCACTGTTAGATTGCAGTTAAATGAATGTGATGAGACCAAGTGGTTCACTTAGGGACTAACAATAGTCTCTGACTGTCGGTCACTCTAAGAATACCCTCTCGTAACGTGACATTAATTTTAATTCTAATTGAATTCGAAAAAAGTAACAGTCAAATATATATCAATAATGTGATAGTTACTTTTTATGTCAAACTACACACCTTTTGGCTTTTGCTAGTCTTAATCTTGGAATTAATCATCCAATTGGTAAACTGTATGTGCTGATTCAGGTTTAATTTAATCGGTGAAAAACATCAACACGATTAATTGATATTCCATATTTGGGTTATAAATTATTTTATTTTATATGATATATAAAAAATTATAAATAAATTTACTTGCTTCATATTGATAAACATCAAGATAATTAATAAAAAGTTTATTTAATAACGTAGGGCATATGAATTGACATCATAAGTCATAACTTCCTCACATCGGAATTGTATGGGCTTCCAAAAGTATTAATTATAGGGTAAAATGAAAAAAAAATTAATTTTATCTTGATTTAGTTAGTCGAGAAGTAACATATATTTTCTCCGTCCATCTTTACTTGTCCACTTTATTATTTTGGGATGTTCAATACTTATTCAGTTTATAAAACAATGAATAATTTGCCATTTTGTGGCTATTTTACGGTTGTTATTAAGTAGTATTCATTTTTTCAATTTTTAAATGGCGTATATTTAATAAGAGTGATTTGGTAAAATTATTCCTATCATTTTCTGCTTCATAATCCCGTCAATTTAATTAACAGTGGACAAAGAAAATATTTTTAGTAAGATGACCAACTAATATGAAACTGATAGAGTAATAAAAGATGATAAAGACAATTATACCAACTTGTCACGACCCGACACTACAGGTCATGATAGCGTCTGTTATATCCCGCCTACAGGCAAACCAACCCAATAACCAAGGTAACCTATATAGCACACTATGTATGACTATAGCTAAACAACAACAATACAAGCCAAGGATATTCTATCCCCCGAACCTGGAAGTCAACTGTACAAAGATACAATAGACCAACATAAAAATATACAAACCCCGAATAACACAAATACAAATACAAGTCAAAACTATATACATAGGCTAGTATTTGGATACAAAGACAATCAAATAGACAAAAGGAGACTACAAAAGATCCCAAAAGATGTCCGGTGCTCATCAATAGTCTCCTTAAGTGGCTACGATATCCCTAGATCAACGAGCACACCAACTGCCAATTAAGATAGATTTAATTTACCAAATCAAATTTTGAACATGTAGTAAACAATTATCAATTAGGAAAAATCTCCTCTACCAAATCAAGTGAAAAAACATTTGGCCATAAGAAATGTAAACAAAATTAATAGCATGTGATTACTATCATATAGAGCTAGTATTCATATAATTATTTCATTTTACAAAATATAATTGGTTTGACCAAATAATAAATATAAGCTTAAAATAAAATTAATATCCTAAACACAAGTAAAGATAATTTAATTTGTTCCCATTCCCACTTTTCGAAATTATAAGTTAGCTAATTTCATTAACTCACTTAATTTATTTTGAATCCTATCAATATTTGAGGCAAGTTGTTGCACCATCTCTTTCAATATATATATCTCCCACTACATTGCATACAAGTACACAAAGGAAAACAAATTAATACCATTAATTAGCTATTGTGATATAGTATACAAAATGGAGAAGCCATCAATTGTTTTGGTCTCACTTATTGTCTTGTTCATTTTGTTAGGTAAGGTTTCTCATCCCCTCACCCCCACCCCTATCCCCCTACCCCACCCGCCCAAACCTTGCTCTTCATCTAAATATAATATAGAGTTGTACACAGTGGTAAAGGCAGGATTTTTGTCGGGAGAGTTCATTGTCTATTATTACATACGAATACACATTCATTTTAATAGAATATATGGAACTTTATATTTGTATATATAGAATGTGATTTTTTTTATACGAAGGGAATTAAGATGAACCTCTTATATCAGAATTTCTGGAATTTGCCACCAAAAGTTTGATTGCTCCGAATCCTACTTTGAATCACAAGGAAACAAAGTAAAATGTCACAAACTAAATTTTTTTTTGGGGATAAATATTATTCTTGAAAAACACGAGTTTTCTTTTTCTTTTCCTGTTTCCTACTTTGTTTTGTCGTTCCTCTCTCTCGTTGTTTCTTTGAGGAAGAAAAACCATCTTTATAGAAAAAGAGGCTGAGAACATTTTACCAGTTACATGGTAACTGTTCCCTATCTCTTTTTCAAAAAATGTGTTAACTAGGTCTTATCTCCTTATCAAAAATTTGTATTGAGTCGGGTTGGATCGGATCGATCCACATGAACGACCCATGAACCCATGACCCATGACTCAAGAGTAAACTTACACAATTGTCATGAATCAGATTAAAGAGGACTTCTTGTGATACTAAAGGTAGAATTTATAGGCCCTTATGTATACTACAGATTTGATAGAATGAAAAACGTCCTCTAAAGCCCACGGGATAAGGTTTAAAGATGCGGTCTTGAATTGAACCAAATCGAAACATTCAGCTCTCGACGGACAAAGCCGGAACGTCGACCGCAAATGAAGGATCGCCAGACCCTTGCACGAGATTCAACAACCAAAGCTACTGGTAGTCCTGAGGGGGCGACATCCTCCTATAATAGTTAGCAGTACTGAACAAGCGAGTCATTGGTCTGAGGAAAGAAAAGGGCCGCCTTTGAAAAAAAAGGAAGTCACTAATTCTTGATCCTAACATTTTCTTTTTATTGTTTCTTATATAGGTTCACCTTCATGTATGGTGTTGTTGGGACAAGAGAACACATGTCAAAGTGTTAAAGATTGTTTTACCATGTCTTGCAAACATGAACATCTTGTTTGTTTACAAGGACATTGTATATGCAATTACTCATCAAAACAAATTGACGATCCTTGCAAACGTGATGAGGATTGTAAAGCCGTATGTGGTCCTGAATGGCGATCAATTAAATGTATTGATGGAGTTTGCTTTTGTAAGAATCCTTAATAAGTTAGATAATTGTAATAAGTACCATATTACTTATGGTATAACCCCTGCTCAAAACTCTATTAGCAAATGCAACACTCTGTCACTGCTTTGTAATGATGCATACTAAGTAATATCAATATACTAAATAAATTGCCTGCATTTTGTACGGTGGTGAATTATTTTTATTAGCTTACACATAATCATTCGATAATATTTGTGTCTCTTCAATCTGGTAGAATCGCCTCTGAATTTATTGAGATGTTTTATTTTCACTATCTTTCGGTTACACTATGTTGCGGATACAAATATTAACATTCTTCTTTCTAGCATCCTATCTTGGTGTGCTAAATCTGATAGTAGTTGTTACAGTAATACAATATTGCGAGAACCTTTACAGAGTCTTTAAATTCACTAACAATATCTGTTATCAAATCCATTTAATATATTACACTCACATATTGAAATCAAATACTATAATTGTTGCGATATTTTTGTTCTTGATTATTATTTTATCAACGCAAATTCTATTGTCTACAAACATAGTCTCTGGAAATACAATAAAAACTACTAACTAGAAGATAACATCTGACGGGAACTAGAAATCCTGAGTCTTACCACTAGATATGGGTAGTATCAACTGCACGAACTGGACGCAATCATCATGAGAAAGTCCCTGATAATATGTACCAAGTAGGTTTAATCGACTAATAATAGAGATTCAAATAAACTAGGAACGCTTCCACCTGCACCAGGAAAATCAGTCCGGCAAAGTGTCGCCAATGTAATTATATAATTATTAAATAGTACAAAAACGAGTAAACACTGGTCACAACACAATATTTCACTCAAATACAATAGTGCATAGATATAAATGATGATTCAATTTATGCAACTCAAGGTGTGTAATGCAAGATGGGATCAAGATTGTCGCACAACCTGTCGTATATACCCCTCATTGAGCTAAGGTTCCATAAACTAAGAGGCCCCATGAGACCTCGTAGGCCTTATAACTCAATCATAATCAAAGTATCTCGTATCTCCTTGCCACCACTTCATGGTCAAGGATTTTGAAAGGTGACATATTTTTTTTATAAAAAGGTGGTGCCACAGTTCTCAAGTTCCAAGTGTTACAATATGTAATATGAGGATGCGTATAATGAAACACAAGACATAAGGAATATTCATTACCACAAACATAATAGATATCACAGTGATTCCCCAAATCTTGACCATTTTATGATAAATTCACTTCTTTTATTCATAATAGGTCATAAATCTTATTAGAATATCCAATCACAATTCCACCACCTCTATATGTATGAATGTCTCAATCATAGCCATGGTTCTCAATGGTAATTCACAAGTAACCCTGTTTTCATAAGCCACAATCAAAATATGATATACATCCATGTTACCACATCAATCACAATCAAATAAGAACCCACACATGGGCATCACATCGATAATTCTCAAAACGTACACATCATATCACCACATCCCATATAATATACCATATGAATATTCAACTACTCTGCCCCAGTCTCAAAGAAGGGTTAGCTAAACCTACCTCGAGGCCGAAACACACCTGAACCGTCAACCCACTATCAAGAATGCAATCTACACATCAAAAAGAGTCCATCGATACCCATATTGTCATAATTGGAGCCGGGGATAAAATCGTTCAAAAATTGATCAAATTTCGAAAACATTGAATCTAAAAATTGGGTGTAGAGTCATGTTCTATATGTAAAATGAAACTCATGGGCAAAAATCTCATAAAATTTGAGTGAAAAATGAGTTAAAAAATCATCAATTTTCTTCATTGGGGGTTCTTAAAAACCATGAAATTTGAGGTTGAAAATCAATAATTTGAAGTTAAAAACTCAATAAAATTGATGGAATATAAAGGTTTTTAGTTGAAAATGACTTACACAATAATTCCCTCGAAGAACCCTCGTCCAAAATCACCCCCTTGAGCTCAAAACCTCAATAATGGAAGAAATGAGTCAATTCCCGACTAAGAAACTATTCTAACTTAAAATGCACATCACGATCGCGGGCCCATAAATCATGAAGGTCTCGAAGGGATATGCATCACGATCACGTGGACCCAGTCCGTAATCATTAAACATTGTCGGAAGGCTTCATAGTGATCGCGAAGAGGAAAGGTTAGTGCATCGGATATCAAATTTTGGGAATAAATAGATGGGAAGAAAATTTAAAATTTGAATTATTTGAAGCTAGCTGTTACCATTTTAGGAGAGATTGATATCAATTTATTTTGTATGATTTATGGAACTGACATTTAATTTGATATCTTTTCCTTTTTTAGCGCAATAGCTAATAAGGTAATGTATGGACAAGCTGTGCATCAGACAATATTAGGGGATGTATCCGAAATCCATCAATTTTAAGAGATTTTTTGTAATTTGAAAAAAATAGGAATAAAATATAATAAACTCTTAACACTATGAAATTTATATAAGTTATCTCATTCTTATATAAGCACTAAATAATAAATACTAAAAGTATTAATAAAATTTCCTTTTTCAACTTCTGCATTTAATTTGTTCTTGACCATTTCAACAGATTGTCATGCCATATCTATGTTTTATATATATATATATATAAATTTTAAAAAATTATTATTGATATTGGAGATACAATATAGTTGTGTTAATGATGAAAAAAGAATCAACCATTGTGTTCACTTTTATTTGTGTGCTCATTTTGTTAGGTAAAGTTTCTTTTCTTTTTTCCTTCCCTTTTCTTGTAACTTTTCTTCTCTATACATATATTAATATGGACAAATATATAAAAAGTAAAAAGTTTAAATATAGCTCAACTGTTTTTCTTTTAGTTTCTCATCCGATGTTCGGTACTCTCATTGAAGCTCTACTAAATTCGAATTCGCACCGATCTCAAACGTTTACTATTTCTCACCAAACATATATTATTATTTTTTAATATAGGTTCAGCATCATGTATGGCATTGGGAAATTATCAAAGGTGTGAACCTGTAAAAGATTGTACTCTTGCATCTTGCAACCCAGTTATTTTGTTTTGTAAAAAGAAATGTCCTCCTAAATGTAAAACAGAAAAATGTTCCTCAGGAATTTGCTTTTGTACTGAATGTATGAACAAAAATTAAGACATGCATGTTTGAGATATAAAAGAACAATTTATCTTATTATAACAAAAGTTTAATCAACAATTAATGGAGGGATGGATTTAAATGTTGGTTACACATTTATGTGAATTTAAGAAATTTAATTTAATTATGAAGTACCTAATTCAATAATTATTATCATATACAATTAATTTAAGATTGTTATATATGAAAATCATAAACTTTAATTTTTGTGTTGAGTGGCATATTAGATGGGAAATGATTTTTTTACAAGGAGGTAGAATTTGCATTATTTATTCCAATATCAAATGTAAATAATCCAAGAAGGGGCCCGTGAACGTAGAGCTCAACTCTATACTCCTTCGCGAATGTGGAGAAGGGGCCTGTGAACGTGGAGACTCCTTCCATGAACGCGAAGAAGAAAAGGATCATGCACCAGATTTTCAAACCAACTATTGCAAAATTCTCAAAATGGGCCCTTGGGGTTCGTTCGGAACTCAATCCATACAAATCAAATATGTATCTCTACCAGAAACGATATTTTAGACTCAATGTAATTATCAGAATTCGTTTCTAAGGTCTCTTTGACTCGGTTCTCGATAAAGCTCGTTAAAACTCAAAATACCCAAAATGCCTTCGTAAACTCCAAAAAATTACAATGAGATCATTTCTAGCATTAGTTTTATACTCTAGAACCACTAGAAATGTCAGAATTTCGATTAGAGCTTCTGAACTCCGAATGTTGACCAAAATCAAACTAGGCTTCAAACTGAAAATGCAACTTGGGTCTAAAATATCTGTTTTAACTCCAAATTCAATTCCATCACTTCTCCTACACTAAATTTGACGTACCAGAGCCAATGGAATTGACAGATTTTTGTTCTGACACCCGAAACTCCATATGGTACAAGAACTTACTTTTTCAACAACTTAAGCTTCCAAAAATGCCAAAACTCATATTTTCCACTTTTAAAATAATACAAGGTCCCAACTTCAAGAATACTGATAGTTCAAAATAGGTCCAAAGCAACTTAAAATAGGGCAAAATAATAATTTTCACAGATAAACTAAAAAATGACCAACAAGGTCACTATATCAAGGAACTAGGGTTGATACCCTAGATTAAGTTTTCACTAATTGAAATTAGATAAGGGATGTAAATACATACTTAGTCCGAAACTGTTAGTAGCCTTACCTACCTGGAATATGACTATTTCTTGAAAACTTGAAAGATCTTCTCAAACTCTTGCCTCTTTCTCTTTTCTCCCTAATTTCCTGTTCTTAGAAATATGTTCGTGCTTTGAGAGAATTAAACATAGGTTACTATTATTGGGTCAAAATTAGCCTTAAAATGATGGAATTTTAGTCTAGAAAGGGTGGAAAAAAATGAGAATGTCTTTCACTTAAAATTGAAAAATAGATGCTGAGATTGAGCAAGTCCGTGATGCAGACTTGTTCCATTTTAGGTTATTTTTTCGGAACACATAAAAGGCATTCAATACATGCATTTTATGAACAACTCATAAATCTCATTCAAGGCATACAATTTATAACCAAGTCTATGATGCACACTCTTATGATTTGTAAATTTTTTCCAAAAATCCAATGCACAAAATTTCTACCTAGGTCTGCATTTTTTCTTGATCTTAGGTCCGATCTTAGCTAGGACAACTTAGGGTGTTAGACTAGGGTAGTGTGGGGTGTTACAATAAATATAACAAATTTTAAAGTGATGAAAAATAAATTGTAATAAAAAATAAAATATGAAAAAATATAATTTAATTGATAAACAATGTGGGTACAAATCTGATTCTTCCTTGATTCTTCTCTCATAAGATTTCTCCGTGATTCGAGGACTGTTAGTGGTGTATTTCTTAAATTAGAATAATTTTGTATGGTTTGTGTGGATCTTCTTGAAGTATTCGATTATCTTCTTGGTATATTTTGATTTTTTTATGAATATCCTAAGAGTTTATGAGATTTCTCAAATGTTTTTTCAAGGGATTATAATACTCTTTATAGGCATGAATTAGGGTTTAAGATAGAGTAATTTCCAAGAAATCCTGACTCAAACAGAACTCATCTTATAGAGTCCTACAAAATTTTAATATTTACGGGTGGATAGTATAGAGGAAATTCTTGCGAAGGGGTCTATATCCCTATTGTTGAGAATGAAGCAGTGAAGACACCGTGTAAGTGTGAATTGCCATTTGCATATGAGTGTGTTAATAAGGAAAAATCAGGAATTTCGTTAAAAAAATTGCATGTTTCATGCGGTACCACGTAGGCTGATAGAAAATCCTCATATAAGATAGAAAAATGTACTCCTTTTGTCTCATATCAATTGATCGTTTTTATTTTATATGATGTTCAAAAAATTATAAATACAATAGTTAATTTTATTAATTTACTCTTTATTCATATTGATGAACATCAAGATAATTAATAAAAAATTTACTTAATAACTTCGGGCATGTGAATTGATATCATAACTTCCTCACGTTGGAATTGTTTAGGCTTCCAAAATTATTAATTATAGGGTAAAATAAAAAAATAACTTTATCTTGATTAAGTAAGTGGACAAGTAACATATACTCTCTCCATCCATCTTTACTTATCCATTTTACTATTCTCGAATTTTCAATAATATTTATTCAGTTTATAAAACAATGAATAGTTTACCATTTTGTGTTTATTTAGAGCTGTCAATACGGGCTAGCCCACCCCATCCGGGCTAGCCCATACAAGCTTTAAAATTTGATGGGTCAAGTCGGGCTAATCCTTTTTTTGTGGGCCAGAAAACAACTAGCCTAGCCCATAAATACGTTGGTGTTACACCCTAGAAATTATAAAAATACTCCTAGACAAAAGATTGCTCGAATAACACATTATTCTAATTTTTTTTGAAAAATCTGAGGCCGAAATATCGTTCAAGGCAAAAAATTATGTCGGAAAGTGGTCTCGGTTGAATTTTAGGACAACTGGATCAAAAGATAATTTTTCCGAGCAAAATTGCAAAACTAGAAGGGTACGCGACATGTCCGCATTTCTCCGTCATAGTTTATTTTTGAGTTTTATTACTGGACAAGTGTGATTTACATAAAATACACATAAAACGCGTGCAACAAATGTGATTTATGTGTTATTTTACAGAAAAATAGTTTCTGAATGCGTTTTAAGTTTTTTGTCCAAAAATAAACTGAAATAGAATAAGTCTGCGTCGCGTACTTGCTCCATCACGGTGCTTGACATTTAGTATTAAAAATCAAGGGCATTCTAGTCCTTTTCCACCCATCCTAGACTAAAATCCATCCTTTTGAGGTCATTTACGCCCTAAAATTTGTAACCTAGTCTCATTCTCCTTCACTTTTCACGTACATCATTTGAAGAAAAGAAATTAGGGAGAAAAGAGAAGAGCTAGGGCTTGAGAAACCTCCCAAATTCTTCAAGAAAATTCGTGTCCAGGTATGTAAGGCCATCTAAATTTCTATTTTCATGCCAAATCTATAATTCTTATCAAGATTCCTAGTCAAGAGTCAAGCATGGCCAGTTTCATTCCTATGATCTTATGGAGAAATTCTAGAACCTTATCATGAAATTCTTATTATTTCATTATTATTATGCTGAGAACTTCATTGTTGAGTAAATTCCTTAAGTTATATGCCTATGTTATCTCCTTAAAGTAAAATATTGCAATAAATTACTCTATTACCAAGTTAAGCTTTGAATGCCAAAACATTATGTTCATATATTTATGACTCTAAAGAAGTCATGAAAAGTTGTTCACTCCAAAGTATGAATTAGTTTCAAGACATATCTTATCCTGAGTTGTGCAAAAAGCCTATTTACTATACTTGTTTTTTAGCATAGCATATCTATTTTTGGAAAGAGCAGTTCAGTCAGTTAAAGATTTTGCATTACTAATTATGCATAAATTACAGAGTTTGAGAAAAAACTTGATAGTTCTTAATGCATTATTTTATCAATAAAGAGTATGACTACTTTCTTTTTTTTAAAAAAATATTATCAGTTATGGAAAAGTGTTCTCAGTTTTAAGAAAGAAAAGTCAGTTCAGGAAAAATATGCTGAGCCAAGGCTTTAAGTATAAGATTTTTTAGTTTTTCCCCCTAAAGTGGGATACCTATACGATTAAAAGCGTATAAATAATATTTCGGGAGTAGTATTGAACACTGATATGGGTAAGAGTAATAATAACTCAAACTCATAAACTATGTAGTCAGTGTAGGATAGGATCGTACCAATATTGTACGACTCCTCATATGCCGCTAAGATGGCCCAGTTTAGATGCATCCATAAGTTCAGCTTCGTTCCTTACCTTGGTAAGGTATTGGATGACTCTGACAATGTGGGAAAGACGTTGTATCATCATGATGCTCATAGTGATGGTTGTCGGTTAGAGAAATTCCCTAAGTTACAATATATATTATTTTCAGACACAAACAAAGTTGCATTTATTTATGCACTAAATCAGATATTTTGCTATAATGCATTACTTATGTCACTAAATTATTTTTTACATTGAATCTATGATTTAAGCATTATATCCCAAGTTTTCTTGTTTTGACTATTTTACATACTGGTACATTCCACGTACAGTTATGGTACCCAATCTTTTAGACTGGTACATTCCACCACTGCTAAGTAGAAATGCTGAATCGCCTGATGATACACCTACTGAGGGGTGAGTTGATATTATTCCTCTTTCAGTTTCAATTATTTTTTTTAGTTTGAGGTAGCTGTGGCCTGTCATGGTACTCAATCTTTAGTTATGACTTGTAGAGGCTTCATAGACTAGTAGACAGTATTGCAGTATCTTTTCTCTTCAGACTGTTAACTTAATTCTTAGTTGGTTTGCTTATTATGATTTCAAACATTGATATAGCTGTTGTGTTTAATTCTAGCCTACTCGTATTGCTTAAGTCTTCCGCTGATTAAGTATCCAGATCAAGTGGTTTGCTTGGGGCCAGAGATGATTTTCAAGTTCCGACCACGTACAGGGTATAACCTCGGGGCGTGATAGTGGGCCAAAAATCAACAAGATTATTCAGACTGAGCTAAAAAAACTCATTTTTTAAATGGGCTACAAAAATCTTAGCCAATCCTACTAAATCACGGGTTAGGTCAGGCCAACCCATATTGACGACTCTATTTATCATTGTTATTAAATGATATTCATTTTTCAATATTTAAATGATATATTTAATAAGAGTGATTTGGTAAAACTATTCTTATCATTTTCTATTTGTATAATCCCTGTGAAGTTAATAGGGAACAATTATTATTGGTCAAAGAGACCTTTTTTTTAGTAAGATAACCAACTAAGATGAAACTTGATAAAGTACTAAAAGATCATAAAGACCATTGAAACCAATTGCCAATTAAGACCAATAAAATCAATTATCAATTAGGAAAAAATCCATCTACCATGAAAAAAGTTTGACCATTAGAAATTTGACCAAAATTAGTAGCATGTGATTTGACCAAATATAATTGTTTTGACCAAATAATAAGGTGGTCAAAGTAATCCTTACTTAAAATATAGCTTAAATTAAAATTAAAATCCTAAACACAAGTAAATATAAATTAATTTGTTTCCATTACCACTTCCCTAAATTATAAGTTAGGTAATTTCATTTACTCACTTACTTTATTTTGGATCCTATCAATATTTGATGCAAGTTGTTGCACCATCTCTCTTAGTATATATACCCCCACTACATTGCATACAAGTACACAAAGGAAAAATAAAAATAACATTATCTATTGTAATATAGTATACAAAATGGAGAAGACATCAATTGTTTTGCTCTCACTTCTTGTCTTGTTCGTTTTGTTAGGTAAGGTCCCCCCCC
>JBCEWC010015222.1:0-13866 GCA_038996855.1 Solanum aculeatissimum
CCTTATTGATTCTAGTCTGGATAAGAACCTTTTTATTGCTATCACTTCAGTCCATTTTCTTTGTTATTTCTAAATAAATAAAACTTTTGTTTTTTTAAAGCTATTGAAATTTATATATTAATAAATATATACTAAATAGTGAATAATAAATTTCTTTTCTATTTTCATAAAATTAAGTAAAACTTATCACTTTTTTTAAGTTTTCATAATTAAAATTTCTTTTTAAATATTATTATCTTATTTTAATAATTGTTTTGAATAGTATAATGTTTTTGTCCCTTAGTTTCAAAAATGGAATAACGTATACATACAATAATGACGGATTCAAGTCTCATAATTAAATTTAAAAAAAATATTCTCTAATACTCATTCAAATATTATGCCTAGCACATACTTTTTTGTTTTATTGTTCATACTGAGGTAGAGTTAAATTTTATTTAGCCGCTTATATCTAATCCTACCCGTTTATACTTGGCCTGCCCCGCCCCGTTATTTTATGTGTATACTATCATCGTGTTTACTTGTCTTTTTGAACCCTCAATGAGAATTCTGCCTCTGCCACTATTCTAAGGTATGAGTTGGTTTACCTTCAATTTATTTTTTTTAATTGGTCAGCATTACTCGAGTTTTCGAATCGTGACACATCACCAAACATCTTCTTTATATATTTACTCTTTCTCTATTGTTTGTACAGTGTATTTCTTTCTAAACTATTATAGTAAATTGTAGATGCTCTTGTACACAAATTTCTATTTTTGGGCATATTTAGTTCATTCTGTACTGTTTATTTTTGAATATCAAAGGTTTTTTAAGACTTATAAATTATATTTTAGCATTAAATGCCGAACTTTTCTAAATTAATCAAATATAATGGGGATTTAGAGTTACTATCAAGGAAAATATAGACCCCATTATGACCTACAAAGATTTTGGGTTGGGACAATTTGTAAGAATGAAAGTGTCAATTTGCTAATAAGCATAGCTGGCAGTTAATAAACTTACCAATATTAATCCAAGAGAGCTATTCACTTTCCTTTCTTATTAATCCTTCAAATCTGATGAAATCTTTTTGGTGTGATCAAATCTAAAAGTTTCATAATAAGAGAAAATAAATTAAAGAAGGAAATCCCTTTTTCAAAGAGTGATCAAAACTGAAGATGTATATAACCACAAATGAAGAATGCAAAAGGAGAACAAAAAAATGACTTCCAAGTCCTATTTCAAACTAGCCTTTATATTAGGCCTTGTTTTTGTATGCACTAATGCTGAGGAGAAGGTTTTCGATGTCCATTCCTATGGTGCTAAAGCTGATGGAAAGACGGATGATAGTAAGGTAAGAACCAAATAATTTACTATTTAATTATCTTTAGGTATTATCCAATTTATACGAGTAAAAAATTAAACGATTTAACTCGAAAATCCGTTCAATCTTTCTTACTAGTCTGTGTTATTAGCTTGGCGCTACTTGAAAATCTACTTCGATCGATTTTACTTAATTATCTTTTGCACTCCTAATAAAATATTAACTAAAAGGATAATTTAACTTACTTGTGATTCTTTATTTTTTTTAATCTCAATTAATTATTATTTGTTCTTACTACATTAATCTTTGTTAGAATTTATTAGAATAAGAGTAAACATAGATTAACAAATATTTTGATTTAATTATTTAGATAATCACAAGAAGTAAAATATACCAAAAATAGGATTAATGAGGAATATATTTTACTAAATTACCTTTATTGATTGTTCTTTAAAAATTCTAGTTTCAGTACAAGTAAATTATGTAGTTATTTAATAATGAGAGGAATATTGAAAGGAAATTATCAATCTCAATCAATTTTCAAAAAATATCTAATAATTTTAAAAAAAAATAAGTAATAACAAAGCACATATCACAAAAGATTACAAAAGTTAAGTGTATCTATCTTTTTAACATGGTTCTAGCTATAAAATCATTCATTATCCGTAGATCCATTTCATTGAAGGTGTTACAACATTTATAATTGAATTTGTTTTCCTAAGGTTATATGACGCCTCATGGTAGAATAAAAAGCTCTATATCGGCAAAATAAAAAGGAGATATTTATTATATAAGTAAACAAAATTAATAATACCTTTAAAATCATGTGAGCCTAGATCCAAAGTAGACAACATGAGAGACAATTGTATGTTCATTTTGTTGATGTAGGCTAAAATTCAATTGGATTTAAGTAAATCTCAATAAGAAGGGATGAACATTAGCGCAAAGTCAGGCGAATTTCATACGGTGGACAAACCTCAGCGAAAATTATTGAGTCCACTCCATCTTGGCATAAGAAATCTCACATTGTCCATGCACAAATTTATGTATAGGACTGGATTGTTATAGGTCACTAATAAAATAATGATCATTCTATGTATCACAAATTTATTGTCTAATTAAGTCTTCAGTTATTTATTTATTTATTATGAAAGGCACTTTTGAAGGCTTGGATAGATGCATGCACATGGAATGGGAACGCCACATTGTTGATACCTTTAGGAGTATATATGGTAAATGCCGCAATTTTTAGTGGCCCATGCAAGGGATTGGCCATAACCTTCGAAATAAAAGGAGTTATTAAAGCTCCAATAGATCCTAAGATATTCTGCAATGAGTCTTGGATTCGTTTTGAGTATATAAATGGCTTAGAGATTAAAGGACTTGGAACATTTGACGGACAAGGGCCTCATGCTTGGGGAACGCATCAATGTGAAACTCTTCCGTTTGTAAGTTTTAGTTTATTTGTCTAATCTATTATAATATATATGTTTTCTAACTTGAAGTAAAATTAATTTAATGAATTCTACTTAACTATATTTCTTTTAATACTTGTTTGAGTAGGGATGAACTTAAATGGTGTAAAATTTCGAAAAAAAGTGTACTAATATTGATTCATTTTTTGACGTAATTGGAATTATAACTCTTGTCAGTAAAGTCAGTTTTTGCTTTCATAATACCTTTAATTGGTTGTGTCCTCTTCGTGCCCTGATTATCTTGTAATAGTTTAAGAGGAAATTGAGAAACATAAGGTCACAAAGGCATTTTCTAGTTGTGAAAGTTTCTTAAAACTTGTATGGTCTCGATTTGTACATTCTTTTCAGATCTTCTACTGTTGTTTCGACACACGAAATGAAAAATATAGTTATTTTTAGAAAGACAATTAGGTGGCGTTTAAGCTAGCCATTTATTTCAGAAAAAAATTGATAATTTATCAAAGATTGTATTATCCTATTTATAACAAGATTTATGATGCATTGATAATGTGAAGTTAACAACAAAATATTATTTCTGATGCCTTCTTTTAAATTTGAACCAGACACTTGGATTCTATTTTGTAAGCAATTCCATTGTTCATGGCATACATTCATACAATAGCAAGGGTGTGCACATCAATGTATTTGGCAGCAATAACATGAAATTTAGGCATGTTAAAATAACAGCACCAGGTAAGAGCCCTAACACCGATGGTATCCATATTGGCTACTCAGCCAACATCCATATCGTGGATTCAAACATTCGCACTGGAGATGATTGTATTGCTTTGATCGGAGGCAGTCAAAGCATCAACATTTTAGGGGTAACTTGTGGACCTGGCCATGGAATAAGCATCGGTAGCTTAGGAAAATTATCTATAAATGACGTTGTGAAGGATATAAACGTCAAAAATTGCACTTTGATCAATACTCAAAATGGGGTGAGAATTAAGACATGGGCATCATCGATTACCGGCATTGCTACAAATATAACTTTTGAAGATATTACCATGATAAAAGTAGGAAATCCTATAATTATTGATCAACGTTACTGTCCAACGGGTTATTGTAGCAACCAGGTACTTACGATCTCCTTCTTTTAAACTTTAAATTTATTATATTGGTATATCCCAAGTCATGTTAAATAAAAATGGTGTCTCTTAGTTGATGTAATTAGTATCTTGATAGAATTCTTTAATATAAATGATTAATAATTATATCTAAGTCTAAGTTGATGTAATTAGTATATTTTAAAATTAAAATAATTATAGGAAAAATTGTTTAGGTAAATAAATGATATAAAAATTGTTAATTTTTCTTGGAAACATATTATACTACTCAAACGCACAAATATCATGCGTAGTGTCAAAAATATAAATATTCAATTGGATATTCATTAATTCATAACGTATATATGATTTTACTTCTCTTCAATTATTAGGAAAGCTCAGTGAAAATCAAGGACGTGACATTCAAAAACATAAGGGGATCTTCAAGTTCAAAAGCAGCAATTATTTTTTATTGTAGTGCTTCATATCATTGTAATGGAATCATCCTTAAAGATATCAACTTGGTGTATCTTGGTCCTGATGGTCCTGCAATATCATCGTGTGCACACGCCATAGGAAAAGCTACGGGCACGGAGTTTCCTCCAGGTTGTTTAAATTCGTCTGTTGATCCATAAACATAAATTTAAATTTTATTATATGGATACATAGTTATCCAGAAAGAAAATGTTCCATCATTGCTTATAGGAAGTTCAAATTCTCTTTTGTCTTGGATAAGTATCCTATTAGTTGGTCTGACAGAAACTTTTATTTCTGTGTTATTGTGAACTTCTCAATTTAAATATTTAATTAATTTATTCGCTGATCATTTTTGGTGTAATTATTAATCAATCTATTATTACATTTGTCGCTATAAATCATATATCATATATCATATATATATATGTATGAATGTTAGGCCCGTCTATGTGGCACTCTCACATAATTCTTTTTTCTTTATTTTCTTAAATGATTCAATATTTTTAAAATTAATTAAATAGTTCAACAGAAGTTAAAAAACTCAAAAGGCGTTATTTCTAATTAACCGATACTTTAGTCTGGCACAACCATTTGAAAAAGGTATAACCATTCAGATAAGTCACAACCCTTCGAAAAAGTCACAACCCTTCAAAAAAGTCACAATCCTTCAAAAATGTCACAACCTTTCAAAAAAGTCACAATCATTCGAAAAAGTCGCATCTCTTTGAAAAAGTCACAATTTTTCAAAAAAGTCACAACCCTTAGGAGAAGTCACAACCATTCGAAAAAGTTACAACTCTTCAAAAAAGTCACAACCCTTCGAAAAGGTCACAACCCTTAGAAAATGTCACAACCATTCGAAAAAGTCACAACTCTTTGAAAAAGTAACAATTTTTTGAAAAAGTCACAACTCTTCGGAAAAGTCACAACCCTTCGAAAAAGTCACAACCTGTAACGATCCGAAAACTTTCGAACTTCGTAATGGTTGGTCAAGGTTCATGTTGAACTGGTCATGGTTGAATTTTGGTAGCCCTGGGTTGTATTTAAGTGGCCGAATCCAAAAGAGATCGTTTAGTGAATCTATGAGGCCAGTTGAGCAGTGTACTTTGAAAAGCCATATATTTTGGTACGGGATGAACTGTGTGGGATTCTATATAACAAATCAAAGCTCTTTGAGTTATCTTCGCAACTCAACTAGTTTCACTCAATTCGGAATTCGTATACAAAAGTTATGTCCCTTGCGATGAGACTGCCCGTAATTGGAAGTACGCTGGGAACAAGGTTCTGGAATTGGGCTAAGGGTGGGACCATGGACCGTTTGGTGTTCCACGGTCTGTGCGGGTGCTCGTGAGTTGGTCCAGTGTGCTCCTAGGGATTGGGGATCAGGCCATGGACCAACTGTGGTCCCATGAACCACCCTACGATCTGTGAGACCCTTCACGGCCCGTGAGATGTCCCGTGAAGTGAGGCAGAATATTGGCCAAGGTTTGGAGCTGGACTCCGGACCAAGAGATGCTCCACGGACCAGTACAAGGTTAGTGTGAAGCTACACGGTCCGTGATACTCCCCGTGGAGTGATCCATAAAGTCCCCCGAGAGTTCAAGCCGAAGATGAGACCAAGTGAAGTCTCACGGGCAGGTACACGGCCCGTGGACCAGTGGGCAACCACTGTAGGCCTTTCATGTGGCACTGTTTTCAGTGAATTAGTCCGTTTCATTAATGGTTAATTCGTAATTTAATTAGATGCTATGCCCCTTTTAGACTTTCTAAGGTCTCCTAAACCCCCTAAATCAAACCTTAAACCCTTTTCATCCATTCTAACACTCTTCAATTCATTCCAAAATTCTCTCAATCCTCTTGACCTCCATTGATGAAAGGTTGAAGAAATTTGGGGAAAATTCACCTTTCTTGCAATTCCATTCAATTCTCTTGATTAAACTCAAGGTATGTGGGTTTGATTCATGGACTACCTTCCATCCATGAAGACCCAAGAACTCTACCCTTTAAATTATGAATTTTAGCTTTCTTTGATTATGGGTTCTTTAATTCTTGATGTATTTCATTGCATTGAGTTGTGGGTTGTAGAAATTAGGTAATTTAATGATGATTTAAATTTGAATTTTATGAAATGCATGGAAATTCTTGAAAGATCAATGTGCATGTCCCTTTAATGATTTAATATGCATGGGTAATTTGCATTATGTTTTGAATTGGGATTTTATCATGAATTACATTGAATTACCTATTATGATTTTAAGAATTGAATCCTCCATTACCCATGCACTTGATCTCTCATTCATGGCATATGCATTGAAGAATGATTATGATGAAACTCTTGTTAAGAGCATGACCCTCTTGTTATGATATGATATGTTAAGGCTTGTGATCACATAGTCTCTTGTTATGGCTCTTTGAGCATTTTGGGTGCTTGTACCACTTTGATATGTTTTGAAGGCTTGTTATGATAAGCTAGGTAGATGAACTACTCTTATTGCATTGATATAGAAAGGTTTTGGAAATTCTTGTTGGCTTTTTAGCCTAAGTATGGATATGGATTTGATCATGTTTTGGTTTAGCTAATGATGTATGATTTCGAAAAGAATATCAACGCTCCATTTTGAAAAGCTTGCATAGTTATCTATATGTGTTCCCGTGGGATGAGGCTTGGTACCAAGGGATTGGAGTCGGTGTGGACTATCTCCAAGGGTCCATACTCCTTTCCGTCAAACCATGTGCCAACATGGGATTTCTCCCTAGATGGGATGACTTGTTTGTTTTCCCCTTGTTAAAGGGTGATTAGGGACCTACCTGGCAAGTAGTCCGAATCCAAGTAGTAGCTCGCTCGGGTCTCCTCCGGTATCGGTTGAGGTCACATCCCCGCTATAATATGATCTTAGGTTGCATTTCATACATCATGGCATGGCATATTGTTATAATATATTTCTCTTGGCTATGTACATTCCTTTCGTATCACCTGTCCCCTTGTCATTTTGTTTGGTCATACTGTATTGTCATATGCATTGCATGCCCGCATACTTAGTACATATTTTGTGGTAACACATACTTTTATCTACATGTTCTAACCATGTAGGGACCGGCGATGACTTCTATCTTCTGGCAGCCGACGAGTGACATCTTTGGAGTTACTAGCTTATGGTGAGCCCTTTTGTTCAAGGGCAATAACCACCTTCTATCTTCCTTGTATTAGTTATTTTCTTGTTATATGTATTGAGGGTCAGCTCCAAACTATGTCGAGGCCCCGCTCTTCTTATGTAGAGGCTATGTCGGATACATTAAACTCTTGTGCGTTGTATTGTGCTCTATTAGGAATTTGTTATGGAAATGATGTTCTATTTATGCTTATGTTTATACTTATGGGATTGTGAATGATGGGAATGTGCTTATGTGGAAAGTCCCCTAACCTGGTATGCCCCCATAGCTTGAGTCCTACTTACCCGCCCCTTAGAAATACTTGCAATGTGCTATGTGATTCATGCTCATCCCATTCCCGGCAACATCCCCATAGCTTGAGTCCAAAGCCCCGTTTCCCATAGAATTATGTGTTATATGTTTACTTTTCCGCGCTTCCGAACCAATGATGTGTGTGATGATGCTATGATGGCTTGATCGAGGACATTCAGGTTCTCTTTCGCCATGTCACATCTAGGCCC
Organism: Solanum aculeatissimum; assembly: GCA_038996855.1. Lineage (NCBI taxonomy): Eukaryota > Viridiplantae > Streptophyta > Magnoliopsida > Solanales > Solanaceae > Solanum > Solanum aculeatissimum. The sequence goes on from JBCEWC010015222.1 coordinate 7,976, forward strand.
CACTTCCGGGTCGTGACAAAGATAGCATCAAAGCCCTAGGTTTGTAAATGATCCTCAGAGTCCAACATGCCGCATCACTTAAAGTCTCGTTCATGGGTGTGATGCGCACCATACCTATAAGTTAGAGTCTATGACGACGTTTTAGGAACTTGCCACTTCATTGTTTCTTGTGTCATGCCTTGTACTGTTTATGAGATTCCATAAACTCTTGGTTCATGTCGTTCTTTCAGAACATGCCTCCTAGAAGAGCTCCCTTCCCTCGTCAAGCTCCCAAATTTGAGGAAGAAGCCCCTCAGCCACTGGTAGAGGAACAAGTGACTCATGCAAAGTTCAAAAATATGGTGTCGTTGTTGGCCCAAGTTGTATTCAACCAAGCCCGCCAACCAATCTTGTGAATATGGGTACTCCGGCTTCTAGGGTGAGGGATTTCACCCGAATGAACCCTCCGGAGTTCTATGGTTCAAAAGTCGATGAAGATTCTCAAGATTTCATTGATGAACTCACTAAGGTGTTGACCATAATGGGGGTGAGTTCGGAAAAGAAAGCCAAATTGATCGCATATCAATTGAAGGATGTGGCCCAAGTGAGGTATAACCAATGGTTGGTTGAACGCGTTGCGGATGTCAAGGTTGGGTGGGAAGAGTTCAAGATGGCCTTCCTTGATCGGTTCTTTCCTCTTGAGCTTAGAGAGGCTAAAATGACTGAGTTCATCAATCTCCGACAAGGTGGAATGACTATGAGGGATTATGCTCTCAAATTCACTAAGCTCTCCAAGTATGCTCCAATGCTTGTATCCGACTCCCGTGCAAGAATGCACAAGTTCATCTCCGGTGTCTCTGATTTGGTCGTGAAGGAATATTGTACGGCTATGCTTATTCGAGAGATGGACATCTCAAGGCTCATGACTTATGCCGAGCAAATTGAGGGAGAGAAACTTAAGGAAAGGAGCATGCATGAGGCTAAGAGGGCCCGACTTGATGGCGGGTTCTCCCACTCCAAAGGTGGTAGTAGGTTTGGCCGATTTCAACAAGGCCAGGGTTCAAACATGAGAGTTGCTAATCCAAGGGTACCTCCTCCTAAGGCACAATTTGGGGGTGGTCCCCGAATTCCTCGTTATGGTTATTGTGGTGGTAGTCATTTGGGTGAATGTAGGAGAGCTACGGGTGCACTCTATGGGTGTGGTAGTTTGGACCACAAGATCTCTAATTGCCCAAAGAACGTGAAGAAGGATCAATTGGCTCCCGGTGATCAAGGGAAACTGAAGGCTCTAGTTGGTGGTGCTCCTAGAAACAACCGGTTCTATGCTCTTCATGCCCATCAAGAGGTGGAGGAAGCTCCGGACGCCGTGACTGGTATATTGAATATCTTTGATTTTGATGCTTATGCTTACCTGATCCAGGTGTGAATTTATCTTTTGTGACTCCTCTGCTGGTTGTTAAATTTGGTTTGACTCCTGAAACTCTAAGGGAACCTTATTCGGTGTATACTCCCGTGGGTGAGTCTATTATTGCTCAAAAAATGTATCGGGGTTGTCCTATCTCCGTGTTGCATAAAGTGTTCCCCGGTGACCTTGTAGAACTTGAAATGTATAATTTTGATGTTATCCTTAGGATGTATTGGTTGCATGCATCCTATGCCTTGGTTGATTGTAAGACTAGGCAAGTTAAATTTCAAGTTCCCAATGAATCGGTGTTGGAATGGAAGGGTAGTGATTCTGTGGTTAAGGGTTGGTTTATTTTCTACCTCAAAGCCCGGAAGATGATTTGTAAGGGGTGCATTTATAATATTGTGCGGGTTAGGGATGTGGAGGGTGAGTCACCTAAGCTTGAATTGGTTCCAGAGTTTAATGAGTTTCCCGATATGTTTCCCGAGGACTTTCTCAGTATTCCTCCCGATAGAGAAATAGATTTTGGCATAGATCTCCTTCTGGATACTCAACCTATTTCTATTCCTCCTTATCGAATGGCCCCGGCGGAGTTGAAGGAATTGAAAGACCAATTGAGAGATTTGTTAGAGAAAGGGTATATTAGGCCGAGTATCTAGCCCTGAGGTGCTTTCCTGTTGTTTGTGAGGAATAAGGATGGATCACTCCGAATGTGTATTGATTATCGGTAATTGAAAAAGGTGACCGTTAAGAATAGCTACCCGTTGCCTAGAATTGATGATTTGTTTGACCAACTTCAAGGAGATACTCACTTCTCCAAAATAGATCTTCGTTTAGGTTACCACCAATGAAGGTGAGGGAGTGTGACATTCCTAAGATGGACTTTTGGACTCGTTATGGTCACTTTGAGTTTGTGGTGATGTCATTTGGGTTGACCAATGCTCCGGTGGTGTTTATGGATCTTATGAATCGGGTGTTCAAATCGTTCCTTGATAATTTTGTGATAGTCTTCATTGACGACATTTTGATCTACTCTCGTAGTTAGCAAGAGCATATGGGTAATTTGAGATTGGTGCTTCAAATGTTGAGGGAAAAGAAATTGTATGCCAAGTTTAGCAAATGTGAATTTTGGTTGGGAGAAGTTTCTTTCCTTGTTCATGTGGTGTCCGGTGATGGCATTAAGGTTGATCCTAAGAAAACCGAAGCTGTAAAGGATTGGCCTAGACCGTTGACTCCTTCGGATATTCGGAGTTTCCTTGGTTTAGCCGATTATTATAGAAGGTTTGTTGAAGGGTTTTCCTCTATAGCGTCTCCGTTGACCAAGTTGACTCAAAATAAGGCCAAGTTTGTGAGGTCAAGTGAGTATGAGAAAAGTTATCAAACTTTGAAGGATCAACTTACATCAGCTCCGATTTTGACTTTGCCAAATGGGTTAGATGGGTTTGTGGTATATTGTGATGCGTCGCGAATTGGCTTGGGTTGTGTGCTTATGCAACATGGTAAGGTGATAGCTTACGCGTCTCGGCAATTGAAGGTGCATGAACAAAATTATCCCACCCATGATCTTGAGTTGGTCGGCAGTGGTATTTGCTTTGAAAATTTGACGTCATTATTTATATGGGGTTCATGTAGATGTCTTCACCGATCACAAGAGCTTGCAATATGTGTTCACCCAAAGAGACCTTAATTTGAGGCAAAAGGAGGTGGTTGGAACTTCTCAAGGACTATGGTATGAGTGTTCTTTATCACCTCGGCAAGGCTAATGTGGTGGTGGATGCCCTTAGTAGACTCTCTATGGAAAGTGTGACTCATGTGAAAGAGGGAAAGAAATAGATAGTGAAGGATGTACACCATTTGGCTAGGTTGGGTATGAGGTTGGCTGAATCCGACAATGGTGAAATTCTTGTTCAAGGATCCAAGTCTTCCTTGGTAGTTGATATTAAGAAAAAGCAAGACTTTGACCCTTCTTTGGTAGAGTTAAAAAAGTTAGTTGCTGATGGAAAGATTGAAGTTTTCTCCCAAGAGGGAGATGGTGTGCTACGATACCAAAACCATTTGTGTGTTTCGGATGTTGATGACTTAAGGGAGACCATTATGAAAGAGGCCCATAATTCTCAATATTCTATTCACCCGAGATCTACCAAAATGCACTAAGTTTGAGAGAGTTGTATTGGTGGCATGGTATGAAGAAGGATATGACCAAGTTTGTGTCGGAATGTCCTAATTGCCAACAAGTGAAATTGGAACATCAAAGGCTCGGTGGTTTGACACAAGATATTGAAATTCCTACTTGGATGCAAGAAGATGTGAACATGGATTTTGTGGTTGGGTTGCCTCATACTCGGAGATAATTCGATTCTATATGGATTGTGGTTGATAGAATGACTAAGTCGGCTCACTTCTTACCAGTTAAGACTACCTATAGTGCTGAGGAGTATGCTAAGGTGTATATTCGTGAGTTGGTGAGATTGCATGGTGTGCCATGGTCTATCATATCGGACCGTGGTACTCAATTTACTTCTTACTTTTGGAAGTCTTTTCAAAGGGGACTTGGTACTAAGGTCAAGTTGAGCACCGCATTCCATTCTCAAACCGATGGGCAAGCCGAAAGAATAATTCAAACCTTGGAGGATATGTTAAGGGCTTGTGTATTAGAATTCAAGGGAAATTGGGATGATCATCTACCTCTCGTTGAATTTGCCTACAATAATAGTTTCCATGCTAGCATCGGTATGGCTCCGTTTGAAGCTTTGTATAGTAGGAGATGTAGATCTCCGGTCGGTTGGTTTGAAATAGGTGAGGTGGCCTTGTTAGGCCCGGATTTGGTAATTGAGGCCATTGAAAAGGTGAAATTGATTAGGGAGAGGTTGAAGATGGCTCAAAGTCGCCAAAAGTCTTATTGGGATGTTAGGAAGAGAGACCTTGAATTTCATGTTGATGATTGGGTGTATGTGAAAGTGTCCCCCATGAAAGGCATCATGCGTTTCGTCAAAAAGGGCAAGTTGAGCCCTTGTCGGACCTTATAAGATTGTGGAATAGGTTGGCAATGCGGCTTATAGGTTGGATTTTCCTTTGGACATGAGCTCCATTCATTCGGTATTCCATGTGTCTATGTTGAGGAAGTTGGTTGGTAATCTTAAAGCAATCACACCTTTGGAGGGTGTGACGGTTGAGGAGAATTTGACCTACAAAAAGATGCCGATTGAAATTTTGGATAGACAAGTGAAGCGGCTTCGCAACAAGAATGTAGCTTCAATCAAGGTGCTTTAGAGGAACCAAGAAGTGGAGAGTGCAACGTGGGAAGCGGAGTTGGACATGATGGAACAATATCCCTATCTTTTCCAATCTACTCAAGCCTAAGGTACTAGGTTCTATCCTTTTATAGTCCTAATTCTTTAAATTCTTGAGTTTCATGACATGGCATGCATACATGAGCACAAAAATGATTTAAATAATGTTTTCAAATGAGTTTTGAAAGATTGTTGAAATGATGCATGGTCCGTTATAAGTTTGATAAAAATGTCTCTTGTTTGATTGTTGTCCTCAAGTCTTAGTCTTGCTCATTCGAGGATGAATGTTCCTAATGGGGAGATGATGTAATGATCCAAAAACAATCAAACTTCATAATGGTTGGTCAAGGTTCATGATGAACTGGTCATGGTTGAATTTTGGTAGCCCTGGGTTGTATTTAAGTGGCCGAATTCAAAAGAGATCGTTTAGTGAAGCTGTGAGGCCGGTTGGGCAGTGTACTTTGAAAAGTCATATATTTTGGTACGGGATGAATTATGTGGGATACTATATACCAAATCTAAGATCTTTAATTTATCTTCGCAATGCAACTAGTTTCACTCAATTCGGAGTTTGTATGCAAATGTTATGGCCCTTACAGTGAGACTGCCTATAATTGGAAGTACGCTGGGAACAAGGTTCAGGAATTGGACTAAGGGTGGGACCACAGACCGTTTGGTGCTCCACGATCCGTGGGGGTGCTCGTAGGTTGGTCCGGTGTACTCCTAGGGGTTGGGGGCTAGCCCATGGACCAAGTGTGGTCCCACGGACCACCCTACAGTCAGTGTGACCCTTCACGGTGAAGTGAGGTTGGCCAAGATTCGAGGCTGGATTCCGGACCAAGTGATGCTCCATGGACCATTACACGGTCCGTGTGCAGCTACATGGTCCGTGAGACCCCCCCCGTGGAGTGATCCAGAAAGTCCCTCTAGAGTTCAAGCCGAAGACGAAACCATGTGAAGTCTCACCGGCAGGTACACGGCCCGTGGACCAGTGGACGGCCACTGTAGGCCTTTCGTGTGGCACTGTTTTCAGTGAATTAGTCCATTTCATTAATGGTTAATTCGTAATTTAATTAGATCCTATGCCGCTTTTAGGCTTTCTATGGTCTCCTAAACTCTCTAAATCAAACCCTAAACCCTTTTCATCTATTCTAACACTCTTCAATTCATTCCAAAATTCTCTCAATCCTCTTGACCTCCATTGATGAAAGCTTGAA
>JBCEWC010015223.1:0-13865 GCA_038996855.1 Solanum aculeatissimum
ATCTAGTCTCAACATATTTTTCTTCTTTTTATATTGTGTCTTTTTGTGTGTATAACATTAGAATCTGACAAAATAATAATTTGATGAGTTTCGCTAATCATTGAGTATGAAACTAAAAAAAACTAGAAAAATTTAGATGTGATCAAATAAAAAAAAAAAAAGACATACCAGTACACTGTTAAAAAAAGGTCAACTAAAGTATAAATACATTCAAACTAGTACATTGGTCAAATAAAATAAAAATATATTTTTTCAGTAATTACAAAATGTCATTTTATAACATCACGGAAAACATGAGAAAACTTAGCTGTTGTGTATAGATGATAAATCCACCACAAAAATCACAATGTAGTCGCTATAAACTGCTAACAAAAGGAGAAAATATTCCAATTATCTTATCAATCTGCAATGAAGGTATGTATATTCCTAAGATTCTTGGCAAAATTTCTTTTATATATTTTGGCCTTGGTCCCTTGTATATTTTAAATCTTGCTTGCATACTTCTTTGATTTTTTTATCAGATTAGATCATCTTCTATACAAGTTCCAAACCATAAAGATTACAACGCCATGAAACAACCCATGACTGAAGGCTATGGAAATCTAGAAAATGTCAATGATGAATATTGGCCACTTTTAGGGAAATCATATTTTGACTTGATTATCACAAAGACTAGTGTCAAGCACCCCTACAATTTGGTAACGACCATTCCCTTCTATATTGTACTATATGTCTAAAGGTGATTCTTTCTAATGATCATGACTTGGTGAGGGTTAGATTCCTCCATTCCTCAATTTCCCCTGCCCTATACCCCCTTTTATAAAAAAGATTACTAAATCTCTTGAATTGTTTTACAGTATTTACCCATGAAAATGAAGAATTTGATTCCTTCAACTAGAACCCCAGTAATGCTTACTTGTGGTCAAAAGAAGTGGGATATGTTCTATAGTGGAGCCAAATCTAATCATCAGTTTTGCAATAACTGGAGAAAGTTTGTGAATGATAATAATCTTAAGGAAGGGGATGGACTCATGTTTTAACTTTCAGAGTGCAGCGCTAGCGAAATTTATTTCAGGGTTCAAATAGTGACAACCCAATACTACTTGTTTCAAATATAATCTAATTGTTTGAAGTATAGATATATGACAAAAAGTATTTATTGAGTTTCATCTTCTGCAAGAACATTTGCATTTACATTAACGTATTTCACATGGCTCTTTGTTTGTTTTAAAAGAATTCTTGACATTCTATATATGTATAGTTTAAATTGGGTGATCGAGTGTGGTTATCTTTTGATTGTGTGATCTTAAGCTAAACATTAGTATAATGTATGCAAATTTTATTTGAATCTTGTATTTATCGTCTTTGTCATGGAACTTCATTAATGATATAATGAGAATGTCTAAAGTAAAAATAAAAGTTATTAAATATCAAAGTGTTATTTTAAAAAATTATAAAACTGAATCAAATGAAGTAAATTCAAGGAAAAAATGAACTAGAAAAAAATTATTAGGGTTGTAATAAAAGATAAGGTGATGTTTTATAAAAGATATGATGATTCTTAACTGTATAATAAACTATTCTTGACTTAGGTTCCAAAAGGTTGAAATTAAATCAGATTTGATAGACCTGATTATTCAATATTCAATCCCCAATTTTTTTAATAACTAATATATTCCCTTAAAAGTATGAACATATTCCATCAGAACCCACCAACTATGACTGAAGGCACTCTCCTATATTGAGATTAGCATGCTTTATTTATCCTTTAAACCCAATCATCATATCTATTCGCGACACATTTTTTCCTTTTTATATTGTATATTTATAAGTGTTTAACATCAGAATTTTATAAAATAAAGATTTGATAAAGAAAAAATTGCGAGTGTGAAGAGCATGAGTCAGACTGATAATATTCACCGACCTGAAGTTTTTATGCCAAATTTGTTGACATTTTCATTGTTCTTATTTCAAATTATATTATTCAGTTTCATGCCAAATTAGTTGACATTAAAATGTGGACATGAGGATACTCATCTGTACCTACAAAAACAAGTTAGCAACAACCCAGCAAATATGAAAAATAAATGGAAAGAAACTAATAAATAGAACAAAAGTGTGAAAACATTTGTCATTCTAAATGGAACCCAAAGAATCTGCTTGGCATATGTACTAGGAATTAATAAAATATGAATTGAAAGATAGATACAAGTCTTCATAAATTTGGTTCTCAAATAGAACAAAGCATAAGTAAAGGAAAAAGAGGATTCGTTGGGTGACAAATAATTACCAAATGTTTGCTGAAAAATCCTTAGGTGTCCAAGAAGGAAAACTTAGACGTTGGTCCAAGTTCATGACCTACATAGGTGTAGAAGTAAGGAGTAAGTATCAAACAACACGGTACTGAGAGAATAATCTAATAAAATAGGGTAAATTTAGATAGTATACGATACCATCTTTCATCCCAACAGAACCTCCATAGCTACAACTTTCACAGAAATCAGCTCAACCTAAAGATTCACAATGGACAAATTATAAGATTTCATATCTCCCAGTCCAACATTGTAACAACCCCTAAAATTTCCTCACTTAGAAAGTCTAAAAATCCTAGGAAGTAAATTCAGTTCTGCAGGAATCTAGATTTTATGAGCTCAATCTACGGCTTATAGATCATTCCACGAGTTGTAGATGGAGGTTTCATAGAACTAGCGTTGTAGTACAAATGTAATGACCCTCCAAATCATTTCTACACCTTTTGCATCGGTTAGAGAATTCCTATCGTGACCCCATGTCATTTGTGAGTTGATGGAGCTGATAATTCGGTCGCCTGGTGTCTCATTTGGAAGTTGTTTAGTCTTTCATGTGGGAAGTCCTGTTCCCGAGGCTTCTAGGTGCATTTTGGGCCCCTCTATGGAAATTGAGTAAATATTAAGTAAAAAAGTGGGACCCATATGTGTACATAACGACCTCAGATGAGAATTCTAATTACGCTACTGCATCTAAAAAGAATGTCAAATTTGGTGGGGTCACATAGTTTGTTTGCGAATATCATATTTCAAATGAGTTCTAGACACCCCATCGAAGAAAACACAGTTGGCTAATATCTGGTGTAGGGTTTTAATCCTCTGCGTTCATAGAGGACCCTTCCATATTCGCGAAGGCCAAAATGTCATATACTCCGCATTTGCAGGGGTCTCATCCGCGTTTGTGAAGTGTAAATGTAAGCAACAAATGTTATAATTTCAAGATTTGCAAAATAGAAAGGAACAACATCAATCAGTGATATCTTCTTCATCTAGAGGCCGATTGTCATGACCTAATTTTTCAAGCCATAATGGTGCCTACCATAATCCACTGATAGGCAAACAAACTCGTAATCCAGAACTATAAGTAATGGCTATTTGCAGGAAACTACAAAAGCTAAGGAAATAACATCGATAAATTAGGGCCGAAATAAGACAAACTGAAAAATACATAAATACATGAAATACAAGAAACCCTCCCACAACATAGAAGTCACTAGTACAGAGCTGCTATACAAAAAATTAAAGAGTACAAGTTCCAAAAGTGGACCAAAATATACAAAGGGCTGGCTAGTGTCAAAATATATACAAAAGACGAGCAAATAAGTTGAAAGAGACAGAATGATCCTAAATTGCCAAGTGCTCACCCTGGTCTCTGGTGCTAGCTACTACAAGCTCGATCTATCTGCGCTGGTGACTGGCACTCGAACGTATATCATGAAAAGAGATGTAGATTATAGTATGAGTACCAGATAAAATGGTACCCAGTATGCATCATAGGATGACTGACCAAGGAAGGTAAAAGAAATATGAAGAAAGGGAATCAAACCTAAATACGAATTTGATGACATGTCTACAACACAGAAGGGATAATAATAGAGACAATAATTCTACCTAAATGATCTATGCTAACTACACTCGATTGGGACACACGTGCATAGTTTAAAGTTAAACTTAGGCAAAGCCTCATAAGCCCGCTGAGTGCATAGAATATCTATACTAAAGTAGTTAAGAGCTAGGGTTCTCCCAAAGTAAAGTAGTGTAGGGCCCACCAACCTATAAAATCAGGGCCTTGAACCCCTGATGATCTAAGTGATCAAAATCTCTGAATGAGCGGGGCCTCGAACTTGGCATCATGTTAATCATAAATCAATATAATTGAGGCCTTGACCCAGAATACCGAGGCACTAGTAATTTCATAGAAAGTGAGGCCCCTAACCCCAATACCATGATAATTAGAGTCTTGTAAAAGCAAGGCCTCAATCCCTGATACTCTAGGAATTCATAACTTTATTAAAGTGAGGCCTTGAACCCCAATGCCTAGGTAATCATGACTTTGTAAAAATGGGGCCTCGAACCCCGATACTCTCACACAAATGCTCAAACGATGTACTGAATCAAATATTTTCTTCATAGGGACCTAGTAATCACCAAAATATTATTTCCATACTGAACCAAGTCAACAGGTACATACACAAGGTTTGGGTCCTTAGTGCCATATAGAACGATTAATTAATTCCACTCGAGCTTCATTTAAAACTAAGATAAGCGGATAACGAGGTTTGGGGCATCAACGTACCATAGTAGTCGAGAAAGTGCAAGGAAATCATTGATTATGCTATTCACAAGATAGTTAAGGGCTAGCTAAGTCCTAGCTACAGACTCTAGTCTTCTATAACATTCTACAAGGATCTAAGCCCGTGGAGCAATGCCAGGGCATCTAAAGCAAGCTAATCATCCTAAACTAAGGTCAACATGCACCACTAACTAATAGTATGGAACCAATAATCATACTGCAAAGGCTACCAAGTATCAATAATGCTCACATGCTCACAATTACCCCCTATTTCCCGAAAGAACCTAAACATGCTTCAATTACTAAGGCTCATAACAACTACCTAGCCAAAACTATCTTAAAACTCTCACATGCTTACCATGAAATCAATAATCAACGAGAAAAAAAACATACCACTAATGGAACAAGCTAACAAGACATACTATGAGTTCACGGCTACCCAGTAATATCAACTAGGCCTATAAAATGAATTCTAACACCTGAAATAAGTAAACTAACTACCCCACCCAAATTCCAATCGATTCAATATGAATTTACACTAACCAACTCAATTTAAATAAATGGGAAGTTTTAGCGTACCTATAGACCGATCATGTGTGCTCCACTTTACTGTATCAGACTCTTCCCCTTCTTTATAGCCTCCAAATCCTGCCATGCTGCCAAAAACAGACTCACAACATCATAATGGTCATTTTGATGCTAAAATCACAAGAAATAATAATGGACCAATTTTGGGGCGTAAAATGGGAAATATGGGACCCACATCTTGAATTCCATAATTGGCCCCAAAAATTGGTGTCAAACGACTATCTTAGCTCAATTAAAAATACAAAAACTAATTTTTGCTTGAAAAGTAACATAAACAAACAATCAACCGAAAACCAAAACATAGGCTACAAGGTCAAGAAATGGCCACAACTATGGGTGAAAAAATTACCAGAAATGAGCTTTGAATTCGAAACAAAACACCTAACAACGATCCTCGCAAAAAAACACACAAATTAGATGGGTTTGGGGTCCTTATTGTGATACCCTGCCCCCTGCCTAACTGTCACTATAGCGATGCCATGGTCGCTATATCAAACCCTAGGCCGTTTTAACAATGGCACAAGGTATAAGCTGAGATAGGTTATTTTTCTCTACTTCCAATTTTTGACTAGGCCCATAAACACAAACTAATAATGCTACCCTACCAAAATCCACGTTTTGAATTTGATGGCATAGTCAGAATTTTTATACAAGGTCATTTTGAATAATGTGGGTCCCACTCTAACGACCATTTTTATAGCATTTCCATCGAGGGGCTCGAAATAAATCTAAAGGCCTTGGAAACCGAAAGAAGGGTCATTCTAGACAAAATTCAACATTTTGGAACTAACTACAATGTCAAAATTTTCATTTGGGCACATTTTCTAATAATATTGACCAAAGTCAACAACTGGCCAATTTAGAAGGTTAAAATGCAAAACTCGGCACAACCTGACACCGAAAGCCTCAATTCTCAAACCCCTTGCTTCTAGCATAATTTGGTCATGCCAGAGCTAATGGAACTATCATAATTCTTCTCTAAGGCCATTTATCCTTATTTTGCGCAAAAGCAAATTTCTAAGGTATAAGGCCTTCCAATACATTAAAAAACTAGACAATTCCCTAACGAATGACTAGGAAACTATGCTACCAGTGCCGCCAGTAGGTCATAAATGACCTCAGGTTGTTCTAAGAGCACTCTAATGGCAAAAAATAACGCGGTGAGGGTAAAATGACCTAGAGGGTCATTACACCAATTTCAGTGATTCAAAAGGCTAACTTGTGTAATTTTTTAGAAGAACGTCATGGGAGCGTCTAAAATAGCATTTTGCATGCTTTTCTAGGTAAAACTCACTATTTTACTGGTGTTTATTATTGTTATTTGTCAGAAACTCGTATAGTGATTTCTTTATCATTTTGAATTCGATTTAAATGAAATTAGGATCAATTTTGTGTGTTTTCTGAAGGTGCACATTGTGGTGTTGTCAGAATATGCTAATTTAGCTAGGGTTGAGGTAAGAATGTGTGAGAACCCACTGCCAAAGTGTTAAATTCTCGTAAAAAAGTCTTATATTTGTTTGGCTATTTTATGTTGTTGTAAGTATTGGAATAAACTGGAATTTGAGGTACAAGCTTTGGAGAATATAAGAATTATTATATTGACTTTGTTTTGGGATTCTGATGTGGGCCTATTTTCTTACTTTTTAGCCCTAAAATAGGTTCAAGTACATTTTATGTAATTTTAGTGTCGAAATAATTGTATTGATGATGTAATACTATTTTTAACAGCCTAGTAAGTGTTTGGGATCATTCGGAAGGGTAAGGCTCCAGCAGAGTGATTGGGAGCACACGTGACACGTGTTCAGGTAGAATACTATCTCTCTCCCTCTAGACTGAGTTAGAGTATGTGAGTATGGATGAGATTACATGAATAAGGGAAGGGGGATTAGTTGGACAGGTCATGTGCATTATAAGTTCTGTTTAGCTACTTTTGGGGGGTAGCGGGCACTTGTTGGGTATTGTCTTATCTTTTTTGCTTGTTGGTACTTCACTTGTGACTCAGTTATAATACATACTGAGGACTTTTACCGTGAATGTGATATACGCATGTACGTGTATGGATATATAGTGAGCTTACTTAGGGTTGGTGTATAGATTCTCTATTATACATTGAATTTCTGATAATTGTCTAGTGTACTTGTGATTGGTATGCTGAATGTCTGTTATATTCCTGTTTATCTTAAGTGACGGAGTATTTGCTGACATGTTGAGACTACTGATGATTGTTACAATGGTTATCTATCATACTGATGTGGTACTTTGACTTTTTGCTATATTTCTAAATATCTGATAATTGTTACGCCTTGGACTAGTCTTAGGCTAGTGATACCCTAGAGTGATGTAGTTTGGGATCGATGGATGTTTGTATATACTTTTGGTGTGACTTGAGAGTTGTAGATCCTAGTAGATGGGGATAGCAGACTGGAGTCTATAGAGTTGTGTAATGACCCTCCAGGTCATTTTTTCTTTTTTGAGTATTTTGTACCTGTTATAGCTTGCCTGTAATGACCTCAAGTCATTTGTGAAATGTTGGCACTGACACTCGGTTGTCTGGTCTCTCATAATGCCTAGAAATGGAATTCTAGTTTTATCAGCTCAGTAAAGGTCAAACTAGACTAGAAGCATGTTTAGTTAGAACGCAAATATTTTCAATGTTAATTTAAACCGGGTTTTGCAATTTCACCTGTAGAGATGATTGATAGTTGACTGTGGTCGACAACCTTAATAAATGTGCTCGAATGGAAATTATGGCAGTCCAGTTAGCTCAAGAATTTCGGGTGTGTTTCAACCCCCTCGGCAGATTTTGATATTTAGAAATGGAACCCATAGTTGATTGTAACGTCCTCCGATGGGAATTCTGCACCGTTGAGTTCCAAATGTCTTTTTTATAATCAAATTTCATATATGGTTTGTATTGTTTGACTTTGAATGAGATTGGAACATCAACATTAAGTTTGAGCGGTTGTTGAAAAGTTGAGGTGGCGGGTAACATGGCTGAATGGGAAGAAACCACGTGGCAGCAACTACAATTAAAAAAAAAAGGAAAAGAGGGGATATACACTGAAGCAGTTTCCAGAATTTGTTACACCTTAGTAGAAAACATTCCCCAACCCCATTTATCTTGTTTTTAAAATCGATTTTGGTGATTGAAAAGGCTAACTTGTGTTGTTTTTCAAGAAGAACATCGTGGAAGTGTCAAAAATTGATTTTGGCACGCCGTTTGAGGTAAACTTTGTTGTTTTTTTCTATATATTATTGTTGATTGTTGGAAATTTTAGATATTAATATCTTTCTCATTCGAGATAGATATTTAGTGAAATTTTAGTCCAAATTGAAGTTCTTTTCGAAGCAAACGTTGTGGTGTTATCGGATTTTCCAGATTTTTCTGCATTTTGAGGTAACTTAGTTGCTGCCATATTGGTATTATTTACAAAATATTTCAAAATGCAATTTCTTAGTCATTTTGAGTCAGATTTTGGTGAAATTTTGATCTAAATTGAAGAGTTTTTCGAGGCACTCACAATGGTATTGACAGATCGTCTTAATTATGCTTCATTTGAGGTAAAATTGAGGTTGACCCTGGTTCCATATATGAGTTTTCTTTTGAAAAGAAATGTGTTATTTGTTTTGGATTGTTGTTATTGTTCTTTGCCTTAGTTTGAGCTCTAATTTGGAATATGGGTTGGGGTAGTCATGAGGGTCATTATGCAAGGTCAATTTTGAATTTCAAATGCGGGCTCCACTTTTCTTGATTTAGTGTAGAATTGACCTGTTTCTTGTATTATTGAGATATTAATGTTATATGACTGTTTTAACATTGTGACTCTTGTTTTGATAGTTTGGCAGTGCTCAGAGGCTGCCAAAAAGTGCAAGGATCTTGTGGAGTAAGGTTGGACCACGCATGTTTGGCTTTCCAGGTAGGCTAGGCTTCTCCCTCCTTGTAGACTAAGCAGAATATTTGAATGTCGATTTGAAAGCATGAGTATATGTTGGAGTTGATGCGTAAATGATTATACTTGTTGGATATACTGAGTTAATGACTGTACTTGTTGTGTTAGCTCTAATCGAGGTCAGTTTTGCTATGTTTGTGGAGCTAGAAGCCATACTTGCAGGGTTAGAGCCTGTACTTACAACATGTCTTATATTAAAGTTTGTGGTGATGAAATTGACTATACTAAGGCTATATATTGATTCTCTGCTATATTTGAGATATAATATTTTAGGTTGTTGTACGAGCTGATATTCGAGGCTGGCAGATGTACTTATTGTCGTATTGTGATCATTTGTGAGCTATATATTGGTTAGTTGCTTTTTTCTGGTTATTCGTTGTTTACTGGCCCCTAGACCTTCATTGTTCAGAGCTGCATTGATCAGAGCTGACAACATGTTATTTATCTCCTTAGTGTCACTTGAGTGGCATAGATCCCTATAGACAAGACTAGCAGACTTAGGTCTGATAGAATAGATCCTTAGCGAGGCTTGATATGATAGGGACCTTAGTATCAAGATTGGCTGATTTCCACCTTATGGCGTCCCTGCAATGTATACTTAGATCTGCTCGCATTCGGACCAATGTATGCTAAACTTATTTGGTTGGAGGCCATTGTTGGACTATATCTTTGGGTAGATGCTACTACTGACTTATATCTTTGGTTCGATGCGATTGCTACCTTACCCTCTTGGTTCGAGGCCATTGTTTGATTACACCTATGATTCAAAGCAACTTTTGGGATATACTAGCTTTGTTCGACTATATCCCCGACCAGGCCATGTTAGGACAACCTAGGATCGAGGTAAAGGCAGTTTGAGTTTGAGGCCCAGGTGGATGTTGCATTGAGAACAAAGACTACTTGGTTACTGTATCGGCTCTAGAGTCACTGGATACTTAGCATGAATAACATACGTTTTCTTGCCGCACCATTGTGCGTTGGTTTACTTCCTTGGCTTATGGGGGCCAGTTTGCATACAGGCTTAGTCGGTAGGCACACCCATGTACATAACCGTTTTGTTGTCTAGACTTGGCTTTCTACTTCACTGCGTATACATTTACTTGGTTCTGGTGGTTAAAACTCTAGAGTTATATTCTTCTTATTTCTTACTTTCTTTACTATTCATACCTTGTCGGTCTGTGATGCCTATTAGGTACCATATCCCTGGTACCCACCCCTATATTTCTGCATCTATTTTTTATTATACAGGTCTTAGCACAAGCCTGTAAAGGTGATTCTTCTTGTTCTAGCTATATTCGGAGATTAGTAGTGAGCATTAGATGTTTGTGGATCCTTCTAGTTTCCTTTTATATTTGTGGCTGTCTTTTGTGATTGGAGACTTGCCTTATATATTATTTTTGTTCTGCATATGTATATAGAGTTGTATAATGGTTAGTGTGTTGTACCATATCTATAGTAGCTCTGCATGGATGACTTCCACGCCCTAGGAGGGGATATTTTATTTTTGTTATGTTGATATATGCCTACTTTTACCTTGTGCTTATGTTAGTTTTGGTTAAACTATTCTATGATGCCCATTACTTGTTGTTCTGAGATAGGGTTAGCTTTCTTATCAGGACTAAGATAGGTGCCATTATGACCCATAAAGTCATGTCATGATAATTTTGTATCAGAGCCCTAGGTTTGTTGGTCTCATCTATACAGATCTACCATCAAGAAGAGCCCTGAGGCAGTGTAAGTGTTTAAATTTCCAGATTGGTGAAATTGAAAGGAGCAACTTCGATCAGTGATATCTTCTTCATCTAGAGGCTGATTTTAGTGATTCAAAAGGCTAACTTGTGTAATTATTTTGAGAGAAACGTCGTGGAAGTGTCAAAAATTGCATTTGGAATGCTGTTGAAGGTAATATTCACTATTTTGCTATTGTGTATTTGTGTTGTTTGTCGAAAACTTTAGATAGTGATTTCTTTGTAAATGTTAATTGGATTTCAATGAAATTTTGATCTATTTTGTGTGTTTTCTCAACAAGCACATTGTGGTATTGTCAAAATTCACTTATTGAGTGTGATTGAGGTAACAATGCATGAGAACCCACTGCTATAGTGTTAAATTGCTGTAAAGAAATGTCCTATATTTTTTGGGTTGTTTTATTTCATTGTAGTATCGGAATGAACCCAAATTTTAGTTACAAGATCTAGAGAGTATAATTATTATTATATTGTCTTTGTTTCGGGATAGAATCAAGAACTCATAAGGATCCTCACCTTATAAACTTGAAACTGGGGTGGTTTCATACTCTAAAAGTTCTCGTAACTCTATTGGTTATTAGTTGTAAGAATTATCTTGGAAGCTATCTGTATCGGAGCAAGTACCAATAGTTACTGGACCACCTAATCCTTCATAACAAGAGCTTGATGTTGTTCGAGAACCTGAGCAATGGGAACCTCCTCTGTTACTTGGGTCTCTAAACCTCCCAAGGTCCCGTTCACACTAGAACCCAAGACAAGGCTCTCTATCATATCCATCATCCTCATTAATGTGTCCTATAATGCTAGTGCAGTCCCGATCTCAAGAGGAACTTGTTCCTCTCTTGGTTCAACTGTAGGTTCGGGGGAAATTCTCCTATCATAGTCTCTAGCAAGTACTACTCCTCGAGCACATCCTCTACCCCTATCATTACCTTTTCCCCTAGTTAAGGTCATAATTACATCATCAGGGGTTACTTCCCTACCTCTATTGGTTGAAGATCTAGTCTTGATCGTCTTCCAAAAGAACATGCAACAACTCAGTACTCATAACCAGTTACCACGCATGACAAGGATTGCATAAACAAAAGGAAGTTTTCTAATAGTCTCTATAGCCTCTAAAAAATAAGCGATAGATTTACACTGTCAATCCTTAAGACTCTATTCGACTACGCTTGTACCATGTGAGACCTACGAACTTGTTTCTCTAATACTAATTTGTCACAATCTAAAATTGGGTGTGATGACACTTACCTTTAACCCACCAAGACAATTCACCCTAAATAGGATATAACACAATAATGTGGAAGATAAAGCAAAAGTAATAGTCTAAATATAAGGATAAGCAAAAAGGTAAAGTGAATCCATAACTCGAAACCATTGCAAGACCTGTGTCATATATACAAGCCTCTACTGCAACTAGATTCGAAAGAAAATTATGCAGGTCTTAATTGTGTTTGCTTCTCAAATACAACAAAAATAACTCAATAGTCTAGAAGTCTTGAGAGTCGGCTAGAAAAGATAAACTGCTACCTCTCAGACTATCCAAGCTCGGTCCAAATAATGGGCAAGAGTTACTTGGGATCGGGCTGACAACCTACACACAAGTATAGAAGCAAGGGTGAGTACCAAAGCAACAAGGTAACTAGAAAGAAGATCTAAACAAAAATAGGGAATAAAGAACACAGGTACTCCTTCCATCCCGACCGAACCTCCATAACTACAACCTGCTCTTAGGAAAGCCAACATACACATTATGTATATTTGCACGTAGCCATAGAATTCAAATACTCAGTATAGTTGAAAAATAATTCCTAACAATTACAAGTACATAATTAAGTATCAAATCACACTTCATACAAGTTTCCACATTAATAGAATGAAATAAAATGAAATAGGATGAAATGAAGTGCAAATGGTGTAATGCAATGTCAAGTATTCATGATACATATCTATCCTATTATACACATCCATTGATTTAATCAGACCGGAATACATAGGGTCCTAACATGCACCATATATCTGTTGGAACCATTTTCTTTCGGCACAATCATCTCTAGCTGAAACCATTTCCTTTCAGCTTGTTATTACATTTTGCTGGAACAATTTCCCTTCAACATTTTTCATTTCTAATCAGAACCATTTCCCTTTGGCTTTTCATCAATAGTGAGACTCAGTAAATGTATCATTTCAACACAACAATCACATTTCAAATAAACATGAGTGTATCTAAAGGGTCGACATAATTGAAATATCCAATACTCACATCAATCAATCTTATCATTTTTGAATAATAGGATTATCATCAAGTGAGGCATTCAATAGTAATATAACATTGTTTCTCAAGTTCTCAATAACAAATTTTCATCATCAATCAAGAATACTCATCAAAAGTGTCAACATTTTCATTAATATTCTTGAACAGTTTCACCACAATATCAAGATTATACAACAGTAGGACATATCTCCCACGAGAGAAAGAATCCCCCTAGCATAATCAACAGGGTCCATGATAAAAAAATATCAATCAATGGGGCCTAGCCCCTAAAATATAATCAACGAGGTCCCCAACCCAAATCTCACTAGGTTCTTAGACCTTTTAATCATGCTCTAGGACTCAGACTCTCGGATATGACCACCGCGACTCAGACCATGGGGAGCGTCACCCATGACTTGGACACTCAGACCTGGCCACACGGGCACAGACCATGGGGAGCATCATCTAAGACTCTAGGTATTGAAACAATCACTCACTCAACCAGTCTATCCGGATCTAGAACTCCAAAGTCATATTGTGCCTCAAGAAAGAAGTCATTCAACCCCCACACCATCGTAACTATCACCTCCCTAAGATAATAATAAATACCCCAGGCTCAGGTAAGAAGGGGTAGTACCCAATGACTAACAACAGTATACAAGAGCATGTATATCACTAATCAGTGTAAAACCAAGTCTAACAAGCCTAAAAAATACAACAATCCAG
>JBCEWC010015224.1:0-13865 GCA_038996855.1 Solanum aculeatissimum
ATTGAAAACTTAAAAATCAAATTTAAAGAGGAGGGTTCTTGGGTCTTCAAGGATGAAAGGAGATCCTTGAATCAAAATCCACATACCTTACAATCACCAAAGAAATTGAAGAATAAAGTAAGCAAGGTTGTCTTCCCCAAATTTCTTCAAGCTTCAACAATGGAGGTCAAGAAAATTTAGGATTTGTTTTTCAAAAAGTAATGAGGGGCTTTAGAATGGATGAAAAAGGGGTTAGGTTTAGGTTAAGGGGGTTAGGGGACCTTAAGATACCTAAAAAGGGCCTAGTAATTAATTAAATGATGAATTAACTATTAATGAAACAAAAATTTAATTAACTATATATATATATATATATATATATATGCATGATTTAAAGTATTCTGTGGGATATGACTTAACATCGAGAGGGCTTTGGTAGACACCATAGTCCCATAACTATGTGCCACCATAGGAATGATGTTTACATTTTTATACCTTAAAGGTATGCTAATGGATCTATATAGCTTTTAATGGACACTCACCGCACTAGGATAGAGACTAAAAGGTGGGGTCAAATGATGGTTCTTACCGTGCTAGGATAGAGCCTATAGAGTGAGAATAGAGTTTATTTTGTCAAAGTAGACTCCTCTTAACTCGATAAGAGTGAACATTGGGATTCCATTCAATAGTCCGCATGGTCTTATGAATGTCGGTTATTGTCATATTCCCACATATGTATGTAATGATGATAAATGGATTATTTTGATGCTTCTTCATATGATTTTAAACTTGCATGCTCAAGCATATTGTACCCTTATTCTATTGCTGATGATTATGCATATTGATATTATTGTGGTGTCTTTTATTTCATGGCATACCTACATACTTAGTGCATTATGGGTACTAACGCATGCTTCTTTATCTACATGACCCAATCATGTAGGGACGGACGACGAGGATGCCATTCCATTTCGTGGCTAGTTTCAGATATTGAGTTAGAAGATTGTTGATGAGTTTCCTTGCTTCGGGAACGAGCCTTCTGATGTTTTTTTTTATGTTGAGACTTTGTCTTTTATTCTTGATGTTCATCTTGAGGATGAGCTAGTGATCTATGTGCTAGTCCCTGCCAAGATCTATGATGTAGAGGCATGTTTTGGACTATGGATGAATATATATTCCCTATGGGAACTATGATAGTTTACTTCTATATACGTTTTCTTGCTTATTCCCTTACGTATGCTTATTTTACCTTATGAATGCTTATGATATGAACACGATGCTTGGATGGGATGCCTTCGAGTGTCACATTTTCGTTTACGACTAGGCCCTAGGTTCGGGCCATGATAGTCAATCAAGAAAACTATATACAAAAAAAAAATTATTAAATAATAACAACTGATGTTAAAATAGATATTCTATCTATCTAAATGATAAGTATCTCATATAGAAAGATTAAAAACTTAATAAAAAATGTGAATCTCTTTCCTTCATATTTTTTATTTTTAAATTTTATTTATCATAACTAAGCAGGATTTATATAAGGTAAAAAAATTAATTTATACCTTCCAAAAAAGAAAGATTTAAGAAATAAAAATTCATATTTCAGTCATTAATCTCGTTTGTTTTTAAGATCTGAATCTTAATCATTCATATTTTAATTATTAAATACATTTATTTTTCTTATTTTACAATTACTTAATGATTAAGAATTGTAACAAAGTCTTAATATCATTAAAATGTCCAATTAAGAATTTTTAGAAAGATACTAGTTCACTACTACTCCATTTGCTTTCACCTACCACCCAAAATCAACACTTCAAACGCAACTACAAACACCGTCAATTACCGTCGCCTGCCATCCACAATCATGATCCTCAACCTAACAATAATCACCACTACTGTCAATCACCAAAATCAATTATTATCACGATTCGTCATTATTTACCATCATCACCAGCAGTCACATTATTACATCCATTATTTACTATTGATAATTACCATCATTAGTCAATATTATATATCGCTTACTGCCATAAAAAAATTTATTCTCAATAGTTCAAAATGTCCAAATGCAAAAGAGTTTTTTTCCTTATTTTTCCTTTAAAATAATTTAATTTATTATTAAAATATTGTTATTATTATTATTTTCTCAAAAAAAATTATTTTAGAAATCTTTTAGACTCATTTTATTTTGTATGTAGTTGTGCATTAATAATATGTGATTTATTATACAAAAATTTCAAAGGAATAGAACTTGATTGAAAAATTAAAAGCCCGTTCAATTTTACATAAGATTTGAATACGAAAATTGTTATTAAAAAATTTAATTATTAATAAGTAATTTTTTTATTGATATTACTCATTTATGAAAATGCTAAAGGTTGTTTAGGACTTTCACATTTTATTAACAAAAACCTGAACCCCTAAGTCCTAAACCTAAAAGCATAGAGCTTTGCATAATTGTCTCCCTCACGCATTCACCTTACAAACTTGAAACTTTTCCCATAAATTTTGAAGAAATCATTAAAGTAAAAGAAAAACAAAATCTTATAGGTAAAATTTTAATTAATTTTTAAGTTTTAAACATTACGAATTCTTATTGTTTTTCAAATAACAAAAAATTTAATAGCTATAACTTTTAAATAATTTCAATTTCCTAAATATTACAATACTAATTTAAATGACAATTATATGAGAAAAATTGTAAATAATAATTTCGTCTATTATAAAAATACAAAAGAATATGTTCAATATAAAATATGAATTGTTATAATTTATTTTATTTGAATGTAATACTATTTTAATATAATGCTTATATAAGAGAAATATCTTGAATTGCCCATTGCATTCAATATAATACTACTTTAATAAAGACCTCTTTGTATATTATATATAATATTATAATATATATATACATGCATATCTATATCTTGAAATTATTACACGCATTTGTCGTGTTAATTTAAAAATTATATATAAATAGTACTTATCATTAAAATAAATATAATATTTATATAAATAAAATTAAATAAATATTATTAATTTGATGTAATAATTTAATCTATTATGGATGGGCAAAGATGATAAAATCAATTCAACTACTTATAATAAAGATATGTTAATAGTTTATGAATACATAAAGTAATAATTTGGAGTTGAATAGTTTGGAGTTAAATAATTAATTGATTAAAATTTAATTTTAGAAAAGACTCCTAAATATAAAAGGAGTAGTTTAATATTTCCAACATAATTTTAATTATTATTTTTCTTTTCCAAATTTATTATATTACATAGTTTTATTAACAAAATATTTGATCATCTAAAATTTAATTAATTTCAAAGTTCTAAATATTAAAACAATAATAGTAATTTTTTTCTTTTCCTTCACAACCTAGACCATTATTTACCTATAATTATCCTAAATCAAGAGTGAATTCTAAACATAAAGAAATTCTAATTTAAAGTGAATCTTGAAATTAAATAAATAAAAAAGTAAATATTTAATAAATTAAAAAAAATAGTGAAAAAATGATTTTTGTCTAAAGAAGAGTCTTTTAATGAAGGAGAAAAAGTTCAAACAATATTTATTAAGTATAATTTTTTATAGGCGTTTGTTATTAGTATTTTCATCGGAAAGACATGAGATGCCAATCTTTTCAATGTTGATGAATGAGCAAGTCGACGTCTAAGAAAAATCCTAACTACTATAACAACTTAGAATAACATATTATATCTGCAAACAGAAACGATAATATATGTATATGCATGCAGAACTTATACCTAAGTTGTTGTTATTTTCATGAAATAAAAGGTTGTTTTTAATAGACAATATTATATTCAAATGAAAAGGTAATTGAACAAAAACTTACCTGAATTAATACTTGTTTGAGATAACCATATGCTGCAAAAACAAAAGCGATATATTAGATTTGGTCTATAGAAAAATAGAAACTCTTGATTATTAATTATATCGTGAAAATTAGGGAGAATAATAATAATTTTATAATTTTGATTTAAGAGATTTACATGAAATTTTATAAATAAGTTTGACTTGGCTTAAACTAAATCTACCACGGTTTTACTATCCTAATCTTGAAGTCAAGAATCCTAAACAAAGAAGAAGTTAAAGAATCATAAACCTAAATGACAATTCAAGCCGATATAAATATTTATTATGAGATATATAATTAAAATTCTTACATTTTTCATATAAGAAGGAAAGAATTAAATGTTAGGACTTTTAATATTGATTTGAAAAGATTTAAGAATTATAATTTTAATCAAGTTTAATACCAAATATTAGAAGATTTTTTTAAAACCTTTTTCTTAAGATTTTTTTGGCTATATTTGTTTTGATGGTTTTTTTCAAACTTTTCTTTTTGGCATATTTTGTGCCTTCTTTTTTGGACTCTTTCTTAACTTCTTAAAAAAATCATAACACCAAATATTAGTCAGTATATTTTAAATATATTTAATTTATAGTGATGTCTATTATGTGGATTCCTTTAAGAGGTAGGAATCCTGCTTGAAGACCAAGTCAATTTCTTTCCTATAAATATAAGGTTTCCTTCATTGTAAAATACAACTGAATATTATTCAAGAGCAATAAGAAATCTTCTCTCTTCTCCCCAATTTCTTCTTGTTTTTACTTTATACTTTCATAACACGTTATCAACACGAGACTCTACCGTTTTAAAGATTGAAGGTTAAGCTTGAAGGCTAAGGTATTATCTATTTATTTATTTTCTCTTTATTGATATGACTAACCTTATGAAACTTGAGTTTATTGCCCTTCATAGATTGGGCAAGAACCACCCTTCGTGGGTTTTTGATGCTTGGTATCTTGGAGACACCATTAAGAATAAAAATAAAGCATCAAAACAAGACAGTGCTAAAGTTATGATATTCTTGGATCATCATCTTGATAAAATTTTAAAAATTGAATATCTCACAGTCAAGGATCTACTTGTTTAGTGGAAAAACCTAAAAGAAAGATATGACCACGTGAAGATGGTCATACATCTAAAATCACTACATGATTGGATGCATCTGAGGCTAGAAGACTTTTAAGTCTATTCATGAGTATGATTGTTATGTTCAAGATCACTTTTTAATTGAAACTGTGTAGAAAAATGATTATATATTGATATAATGAAAAAAATATTCTCTACATTTCATGCTTTGAATATATTGCTACAACATCAATATCAAGAGAAGAAGTATTATGAACTGATTTATCATATTTTGTGATTGAACAAAATAATGATTATTTATCAATAAAAAATTATGAGAATCAACCTATTAGATCTACACTACTTTTTGAAGTGAATGAGGTGTATGTCTATCATGCTAGGCGTGGAAAAGGTTGTGGATCCGATCGTGGTCGTGATAATGGCCAAGAACAAAATTCGTTTTCTGGTGTTAATCACTCACCAAAGAAAAATCACCACCCAAAAGGGTGTTATTGATGTGGTGTAAAAGGTCACCATTCAAGTGACTGTCGTACTCCCAAATACTTGGTTGAGCAAGCATCATTAAAGAAGAAAGAGAAAAATTTTGAAGTAAATTTTTTCTCTAAAAATCATGTTAACATCATACAATTTGATGTAACAGATTACTTTTCACAACCTGAAAGAAAAATAAATCACTTGATTGGTGATGGTTCTATGGCTATGAAAGAATGAATAGATTCAAGTTCTATCGCACCAAAAAGGGTAAGACATCAGGTTAAAATCCTGATGCACCATGATAATAAGATTTGAGTTCAACCCTCATTGATTCATGGTCTAAGATATCTTTATATGAGTAAGACATTGGGTTCAAATTCCAATGCATCATATTAATGATATAATGATGACTAAAGCAAATAATGTGCTCTTTGGTGAAAAGTCATTAAATATATTCCATTAAAATGCTCCATTCTTTGAAGTGAATGTGGTAGCAGTGGATAATGTCTGAAAGAAGACAAGTGATTGAATAATGCACGGGAGCATGAAATGAGGTACGAAGCTACCATAAATTGATATGCTAAGATGAGTGTGTTCCATTCTTGAAGAATGTGAACTTTTTGATAAATGTTGCAGATACAAATTCATTTTCTAAAGTGAACGTGAAGTATCTAATAAAACTTCTCAATATGAATATGCACGTTATTATGATAGGATCACGACTCATCTCCAGAAGAGAGATAGAGTAATTGAGAAAAAATAAATGTGAAAATTACTCCTTGGGTAATAAATTTGAAATTTGCTCATGTAATAGTAAATCAAAAATTTACTAAAGCAAAAGTCACGTATCATGGTAAACTTGGAGTTTACTTATTAGTCATATATTGAAAAAATAAAAGATTCTTCAAGACTACGTGTTCTCCTGATAAGTTGATAGGGTCAACTAATGTTGAGACTGAATCCGTTAAATTCTGAAAGTAAAAAAGGTGAATATGGGCTCGTTCACCGTTATTTGATATCATAAATGGATGAATCTATAAGATGATCACATGTGTATTTATTGTCAACCTGAAGTTTGACATTTGCAAAATTGATTGTGCAAGATAATTGAGTTAAGAGCACAACTTTCAGAATACGTAATCAAGACAATTCATCTTGATAATATTGATAAATATCCAAATTGATTGACATTAAATGCCTCAAATAAATTATCAATCATTGCTTATGAGAATAAAGACATGGTCTAAAATATGATAAATTGTATATAAAGATATGCATCACACCAATACATTATGATCAATTTCTCCCTCAATAGATTTATGGTTAGGGATCATATAATTTTCATATAATAATTTTGTTATGCGGTATATGATTAATAAATATACCATGATGCATAAAAAATAGATTCTTCAAGATAGATTGGAATATATATTAGTTGTCTAACATAAGGGGGAGATAATACGAAACTAAGAGTTGAAATGCTCTTATTAAATGTCCCTGAAGGACACAGTCTATGACATGCATGAAACATGCAATTGATGCCAAATAAGATAATTCTTGAAAGAAACGGACCAAATGGTCATAATTAAGAGGCAATGTGCTCTTGAAGAGCTTACGAAATAACACTTCATGAAACCTCATGAGAGGAGTAGCTAACTGAAAATAATAAAGTGATGAGATCTTAATAAGCTATGTCGTATTGCAAATCGACAAAAATAATATTTTGTCAATGACATCTTTGATACAATATAGCGCAATATTATAAAAAATTATGAGGATCTAAATTCTCTAGTATATTAAAGCATGTTCTAATTATCAAGTGGAATGGTGCATCTTGGTAAGTGTAAAGCTTATTTGACTTGTAATCTAGACACTAGAAAACGTCATGTATTTAATATTGAATATTGTCACTGGACAAAATTGATATGAAAGTATTTGAAGAATTTAAAATGCATGAAGCATATACAAGTTCTTAAAAACTTGTTTATAATCCTCATATTGATTAAAATTAATCAAGAACCTTTCATATGTAAGTTGATAACTTGAATTGAAACTCTTGAAGAGTTTTCAAAAGGCAATAGATTATTTTCTTAAAGAAGTTGAAGTGAGGAACTTGCAAAACTCTTTGATCCTAAATGGAGGATTCATAAAAGGAGATAGAACAAAGCACATTTCACCAAAACTTTTCTACATACACGAGCTCCAAAATAATGGTGATATAAATGTGCAATGAATTCATTCGAGTGACAATGTGATTGATTTATTTACCAAATCTCTACCAATTGCAACTTTCAAAAAAATGGCACACAAAATTGGGATGCGAAGATTCAAGTATTTAGATTGATGTTCTGATTAGGGGGAGTTAATACGTGATGTACTCTTTTTCCCTCACAAGGTTTTGTCCCATTGAGTTTTTCTTGTAAGGTTTTTAATGAGGCATCCAAAATATGTATTATTAGATATGTGTACTCTTTTTTCTTTACTAGAATTGTTTCCTCATAGGGTTTTATCTAGAAAGGTTTTAATGAGGCACATAATCTAGAA
The DNA here is from genome assembly GCA_038996855.1 of Solanum aculeatissimum. NCBI lineage: Eukaryota > Viridiplantae > Streptophyta > Magnoliopsida > Solanales > Solanaceae > Solanum > Solanum aculeatissimum. Next base: position 7,971 of record JBCEWC010015224.1, read on the forward strand.
AATAGACATTCAAGGGGGAGGGTATTATAAACATATTTAATTTGTAGTGAATGTCTATTTTGTGGATTCCTTTAAGAGTTAGGAATTCTACTTGAAGACCAAGTCAGTTTCTTACTTGGAGACCAAGTCAGTTTTTCCCTATAAATATAAAGGTTTCCTTCATTGTAAAATACAAGTGAATATTATTCAAGAGCAATAAGAAATCTTCTCTCTTCTCTCCACTTTCTTCTCTTTTTACTTTATACTTTCATAACAGAGTAAACGTTTTTATGTAACGACCCAAAAAATTTTGAAACTCCTTATGATTGGTCTTATATGATGTTATACTGGTAATGGTTTAATTTTGATATCCATGGGTTGAGTTTAAGTGGCCGAATGCAAAACGGACCATTTGGTGGCCTAGAGAAGCCATTTGGGCAGTGTACTCTGAGGAATCATAACTTTTGATAAGGGATTAACTGTGTGGGTTACTACATATAAAATTGAATCTCTTTGAATAATATTTGCAAAGCAATTGGTTTCACTCAATTCGGAGTTCGTATGAGGAAGTTATGGCCAAACCAGTGAGACTGCCCATAATTCGGAAGACGCTGGAAATATGCTCTGGAAATGGCCTAAGGAATAACCACGCACCGTGTGAGGGTCCACGAACCATGTGAGGATCCGTGTACTGATCCAGTGGGCTCAGGGTGGTCAGGGCCTAACCCCTAGACCAAGTCAAGTCCCACGGACCACCCCACAATCCGTAGGACTCTAAACGGTCTGTTTGATGGTCCGTCAAGTGGGGCAGAGAGCTAGCCAAGGCATGGGGTTGGTTTTTGGGCCAAGTGTGGCTCCACGTACCAATACACGATACATGTGAAGTCACATGGCCCGTGACCCCCCTTCGTGAAGTGATCCAGAAAGTCCCCGAGAGTTCGAGCTGAAGAAGAAACCAAGGCATGGTACACGGACAGGTACACGGTCCGTGTACCACTGGATGGAACCTGTAGCTCCACCGTGTGACATTGTTTTTTAGTTAATTGTCCATTTCATTAATGGTTAATTTGTAATTTAATTAATCCCTAGGCCCCTTTTAGGTTTTCTAAGGTCTCCTAAACCCTCGGTTAAAAACAACCGCTACTGGTGATCCTCGGCCAGAGGAGCACGACATACACTCATCCACTCTCTCGGATTCACCTCGAGGTCCTATCAGTTTGCGAGAATCAACACCTGCGATCCGCGAAGAGGAAATGTCTCGAGCTCGACAAATTATTGCGATGGTGGAATCTGGGAGCTTTCGAATCATCCCTACAGGTCTGGGAGGTCCAGTGGAGGATGAATAACACCCAATCGATTCCAACTTGCGCATCAATGGATTGAAAGATATGAATCTTCTGATAAACCGAGAAGTTAATTCCGGCATGAATAATGCCCCCCGGAGTAATGTAGCAACTAGGAAGGCTCCTCTGACTACCCCTGAGGCTGAAATCGCGACTGGTTCATCGCACAATACTAGGGAGCTACCAGAAAAGACAGCTGATGGTGTCGTAGCTTCGGGCAAATGCGTTGGAGTAGACACATACCAAAATGATCCTAAGGATATGAGGAATCCTCTTAACACAAAAACCCCAAATCCTAATGCATCAGTTTCAGGTTCACAGTCTGCTGAAATTGCGACTGGTTCATCGCCTAAATCAATAATTCCTAACATGCCAAACTCGAGTGGTCTAGTTGGATGTAAGGCCAACAGTATGCAGATAGTTCAATCGGATGAGGATGTGAGGGATCAAAATGAAGTTGGGAAGGTTTCTGTGCAGCTGAAGAACACCAAGTCAGTTAATTTGGCACATGGTACTCAAACTGCAACAGTAGACGAGGCTAGAAATCATTTTACATCTTTGCAAGGGTCGATTGAAGGTGTGGAGAATCCAAGAATTGCCACTAATTCCCTAATTATTCATGTTGCTACAGTGGTTGTTGCTAAAGGCAACAACATAACAAATCAAAAGGTTCATTCCAAGGATACATCATCCTTGGCAAGTAAGTGTTCTTACTTGATGAATTCTGATTTGCCTAATGTGAATTCTAAGGCTGATATGATTCAAGAAATTGATAAGTCAAATCCTATTATGTTTCCTAATAAATTCAATAGGAGTGAACAGTCGTTGGTTGCTAAAAATGTGGTTGCTTCCGCATTGATAGGGAGTGAGGTAGTTCATCATTTGGAGGTGAAGTCCAAGATAGGGAAAGGTAATTTGGATCATTCTGTGGTTTAGGAAAAGAATACGCTTTCTTCCCAATCTCCTCAAGACCTTAAAGATCTAACCTCTAATTTCCAAAGGCAATCCTCTTCAAATCAGAATCCAAAAATTTCCAATTCTCCAAATGTCATCCCTCAAGAACCTGTTCCAATGATCCCTCTTAAAAATAGCCTGTATGTTGAACCTCCTCCACCTTTCACTATTATACACTCTTATACCACTAAACTTCGAGCCAACCAAGTCAAAAATATCACTCCTGTGGAAATAAGCCCCCTATTTTCACTTCTAGATAGGGGCTTCCAACTGTGATATTTAAAAAGGAGGAATTCAAATTAAAGTGGGCTGCTCATTGCCAGTACACTCTTATTGGCAAGTTTTAAAATACAATGCCCAAGATAGAATTGATCCGAAAGAGTTTTATCCAACAAACTCAACTCATTGGAGGTGTCAAAATTGCTCATTTTAATGCGAGACACATTTACATTGACTTGGACAATGAAGAGGATCACTCAACTGTGTGGAATAAACAAGGAATGTTTATTGAAGGTCAGCTTATGAGACTTCAACTATGGACTACGGATTTCTCCCCGGAAAAAGAAACTCCTATTGTAGCTGTGTGGATCACTCTTCCCTAACTCCCTTGGAATTGCTACAAAAAGGAGATTATAGCAGCCCTACTTGCACCAATTGGCAAAACTCTATATCTGGATGTTGCATCTATTAAAAAAACTAGGGGTAGTGTATCTAAAGTGATGGTCCAAGTAGACATCACAAAAAAGAGGCCTTCTCATGTGTGGATGGGGACGGATGAAACAGACTTCACCAATAGGAAGGTGGAAAGCTATTCAATATGAAGAGTTGTCTTCCTATTGTAAATACTGTGAACACCAGGGCCACAATGAAAATATGTGTACAGTGAAGAAGAGAGATGATGAAGATAGAAAGAAAAGGGAATCAGATTCTGGAGAGTTACCAACTTTGACATCCCCTCATGTTGATACAAATCAGCCTCAGGTAAGTAAATCTAATTTAGATATATCTCATGAATTACTTAATGGTTTTGCTACTGGTGCAGGTGTAAAGAATAATCAGCAGCTTAATAATTCATCCAAAGAAGAGCAAAAACAAGAGGAATGACAGACACAAAAGGGAAGAAACAAAAAGAGCAATAAGCAACCTACAACTCAACAAAATGTAAATCAAGTTGAAGGAAAAAAGAGATGGGAACCTACGGGAAACCTGATAAATCCAGTAGCAGACAAGGGCAAAGAAACAGAACAGGTAACTCAACACAAAAAAGAGGAACAAAACCAATCAGAAAAGGCCACGACTTCAGGTATTGACTTATCTCCCCATGGGGCTGTTGTTCCTGTTGCTTCTTGTCAGGTACGGCCTCCCATCCCCCATATTTGTGGTACTACAGATCAGCCCCTAAACAATGAAATTATCCCTGTACTGGCTGAGAATGTTTTGGGAGGTCTGGGTGGTTTGGAGGGGCTGCAAAGGAATCAATTTTCCTTGTTAGCTGAGGAATCAGAGAAAGGAGATGTTACTGCTCCTTTGAGTACCCCCCCTAGCAAGATTTATTTGCAAGCCTCACTGTCCCCCCCCCCCCTCCCCCAAATTCTGGTAACAGGTTAGAAAAGGAGAAATCTGGAGAAATAATGCTGGAAAGGGAGAATAATCAACCTAGTAATATTTTGAGTAAGCTTACACCTCTAGTAACTGGAGAGAAAAATAATAGGGCTACAGATCAATCTACTCCAGTAGGAGGCTTGGCTGTAGAATTGGGTTTTCATGCTACTACTAGTACAACTAGCTCAAAAGGACAAAAGACCAAGCTTAGAAAAAAAAAGGATACTCAAAAGAAGAGACAGGAGGAACTTTCTCCTGCCATACCAACTAAGCTTGCAAATTCTAAAAACCAACATACAATGGAACCTTGCAAATAGGTCATTTTGGTTGAGGAACCAGTTTGGGAAGTGTCTATCCCTAGGGGAAATTATATCCCCCCTATGGATCAATCTAAGGTTGATTCCACTATTCAATGTACCTTGAACTCCTCTGGCACAACTTTGGCTAATTTGGATGAGTACGGGGTGATAAATTCGGAAGATGAAGTGGATAATCATCAACTGTCCATGGAGGACACTGATTCTGAAACAGACTTAAATAGTGAACATTTTCTCAGAGAATGTAGCCCTCATATTGATATAGAGGATGATGAAATTATGCAAGTCTCCTAGGAACAAGGACTTTCTCCTAGAGGGCTTAACCAACCGTACCAGAAGCAGGAAAAAAGTACTTCTTCTACCTCAGCTCCTGTTAATGTTAGAAGGCCTAACACCAGATCTTACAGTATCAGGAATATTAAATGATTAGTACAATCGTATGGAATATTAGGGGTATAAATACCCAAGGAGTTGTGGATAGAATAAAATCTCTCAAAGCGCTGCACCATATTGAGTTTATTGCTTTATTAGAACCTTTTTCTAATAATTCAAAAATTCAGAATTTTAGATTAAGCCTGGGTATGGATAATGCTATTTATAATCCGAATGGGAAGATATGGATTTTTTAGAATCAGGCTGTGGATTGTGGATTTCTTTATAATGAAGAGCAGTTCATCACTTGCAAAATCACCCATACTTTATCGAACAATCCTTTTATCATTACCGTTGTCTATGCTAAATGCAAGGATACTCTTAGAATACCTCTGTGGGATGGTATGTTAAAGTTGGCTAACACCGATTCACCTTGGTGCTCCATTGTGGATTTTAATGTTATTTTTTGCCCGGAGGAGAAGTTAGGGGGTCTTCCCTATAATATGAACAAAAGCTTTGAGTTTATTATTGTCACTGAAGCCTGTGGTCTTATGGATCTGGGTTTTAGTGGAAGAAAGTATACTTGGTTCAACAAAAGGGGTATAGGGGCTATGATCTAGAAACGATTGGATAGAGCCATGGTTAATGACCACTGGCTTAAATACATGCCTCAGACTACTATAACCCATTTACCTAGTATTGGATCTGATCACTGCCCAATGTTGATGGAAATGGTTAATGTTAATGCTACCCCTATTAAGTATTTTAAATTTCTTAACTGTTGGGTGGAGCATCCTTCCTTTAAAGATACAGTGACTAAATGTTGGGATAGGAATGTAAGTGGGAATCCAATGTGGGTTTTTCATACTAAGCTGAAAATACTTGCATCAACTTTGAGTACCTGGTCTTAGGTTTTCTTTGGGGATAATTTTGCAAAAGTAAAGGAGTTTGAAAAGGAGGTGGCCCAGGCTGAGGAAAACCTTATCAATTCTAATTATGGAGAAAATAGGACTGCTCTGTATGCTGAGTATATAAAATACTTAAAGCTTGAACAGTCCATTTTAAGGCAAAATACTCAGTTGTAGTGGTTTAAAGAAGGTGATGTTAATTCCAGTTATTTTCATACCTTGATTAGAGGAAGAAGAAAAAGGTTGTATATTCATAGAATCAAGGATGAAAAAGGTAATTGGATTCAAGGGGAGGATCAGGTGGCTATGTCTTTTTCCTCTTATTTCCAGAAGATATTTACTAGTTCTGAGAAGCCCATCCCTGATCATGCACTCCAATATATTCCCAATTTGATTTCCCAGGAGCAGAATGACAGTCTC
>JBCEWC010015225.1:0-13864 GCA_038996855.1 Solanum aculeatissimum
ATTGAAAGCATTTCAATCCATTGAGAGACTCTTTTCAATATTTTTGCTGCCCCATTCATCTTTTAAAAAAACCAACACCTTCATTTGGTGGCTAGTACGTAGCTCACATTTCATAAAATAGAATTCCGGTGATCTAAACCGGTTAAACTTTCTGGCAGCCGAAAGAACGAACTCCTTTGTAGATTGATTTTCTTGGTAACTTAAGTCTGGCTATACTGCAGTAAGAATGGAAAATTGATCCAATAAATTCTCTAAATGGATAGAAGAATCATATCTTATACAACTTGAGGTACTTGAAAAGAAAAAGGAATAAACAGGAATACAGTGGATAGGCACATCATTTGTCGGACTTCAGTATTACCACATTGTGACATTAGTTCTGGGAAATCAAGGCAGAGGTAATGGAAATCATGCAGATTGAGATTACAGCTGCAGCTATCACATACTTGGTGTGCCCTCATTCTATCAGTGGCTCAGTGCTAGACAAAAGGAAACTGAACACAGTCATGCCATAAGCTAGCAGACTCTGGCTGGGAAGACATAACCTAACTATAGAAAATTCATCAGGAAAAGGGTATCAGATTTAGACAACCTTATGCAAATTAGGTTATAATAGAGAAGTCTTTTCCAGAGATTGTTTATCTGAGGGATAGAAATGAGAGCTCAAGCCACAAAATTTAGTAGGGATAGAAATGAGAGCTAAAGCCACAAAATTTAGTAGAGGAGGATCACATAATTTCAATATAAGAAATTTTGGTACACTACATATCATCTTAACAAATGTTTAATTTGAAAATAGGAGCTCACATAACCATGGTCTCTCATTTGTTGAAGGTGTAGATATAGGCTCATAACATGGGTTACTAAGATGAATGAGACAATTTTCCATTCTGGATTCCCTTTGAAGTATTAGCATTATCTGCATAGTGTCTTGTCCTTCGATTTCTGTGATGACCTGTTGTTTCCTGTGCCTCAATTATCAGTTTATCACATTACTTTATTGTCGTTCTTTTTTTTGCGGTTGATAAATACTATATAATGCTTTCCTTATTATTCTCTATGTCTTCTCTACTTTGTATTTTCTCTTTGAAATTGCGTTGATATGTGTTACTTGATTCGAAGATATTTCGGAAACAACCTCTCTACCTCCATGAATTAGGGGTAAGGTTTTCACACACTTTACCTTCCCAAACTCCACACGTGGGATTTCGCTGGGTATGTTGTTGTTGGTTTCCCTTTGAAGGCTATTACAAAGAGTCAAAGTTGTTCAATGGTATTTAAGGTCAAGCTCTTCCTTGACTGGTGGCCTCCAATGTGGCGTGTTATCTACCTAAGCCTAAAACAAGTGACTTGTGAATTAGATAGGTGGGACTTCCGTTTAACCTCTGATGTTTATTCTATCTGAATCAAAAGGAGGTGGTTATTTGGAAGTGGACAGAGTTTCAAGAGACACCTTTGTTGGTTAGACTTTTCTATTAGGGCTTAGGACAGTAAAATTCTGGCGCGGTGACATTTGAGGTAAGCAATTGGAGATACTTGGTGTCAATTTGGTATGAAAGGATGACTTGGGTGTAGAACATAAGGCGTTAGAGGCGCGGAGTAGAGATCAATGTAAAATGCAAATTTTGACAATTAGAGATGGCCGATACCTCCACTAAAATAACTAGAATGAAGTAGCACCTAAAGGTGTGACCTAGTGGTCAATGAAGTGGATTGAGCACCATGAGGTTTCAAGTTTAATTTCCAGCGGAGACAATATTATGTGAATTCTCTTCCGATTTGTTCTAGCCTTGGTGGACAATGTTATCTGGTACCTATTGCGGGTGGGAGATGTTTGGTGTCCTGTTGAATTAGTTGAAGTGCATGCAAATTGATCTGGATACCGCAATTATTAAAAAAATATATAATGAACCAAGCAACTTTTGAACAAGTAGGAGATTCAAATTGGGAAACTCAGCCAGACCATATAAGCTTTTGCTTAATAATGGAATAGGGGTAACAAAATTAGCCATAAAAACTTGGATCCGCCAATGCGTTTGTTAGAATAGGAATAGGTAAATACAATCCTACTTAGAATAGGAATAGGAATAACAATAGTATATAGAATCCTATTTGGAAAAGGATTGTATTATAGTATCCTAGTTGGAAAAGGGGTTTAATATAGTATCTATAAATAGGGTCTCAATGTAATAATGTAGAAAATAATTCAATAATATTTTCTCCTATATTTCTCACATGAATCATGCCTGATACAATACCTAGTTTACTATTAATTGTCTGAAACTGGACCAGGTTCTTGAAGCACTCACTACAGAGAACTGCAACGAGTCTTTTTCTCTTGAAAGGCTTGAAGTGCTTGGTGATGCATTCCTCAAGTTTGCAGTTGGGAGACATCTTTTTCTTTTGCATGATGCCTTTGACGAAGGACAGTTAACTAGAAAGCGCTCGAATGCTGTGAACAATTCCAATCTGTACATGGTAGCAATCAGAAACAATTTACAGGTAAATGATGCTGAACTCCAAATGCTAGGTATGGATCGACTTCTTCAGTGATGTGATGGCACATCGTTTATGTTCAGATAAGAAATAGCTCATGTTTTTCTTGTTTCAAAATATGGCTTGACTAATTGCAAAGTTCACATTATTTCATAGTGAGGAAGTGCATTCACTGACGTGTCTATTAAAATCATTACTTAGCAATAACACAGATGCCCGTTTGGCATCTCACATCCCTAAAACAAATAAAGAGCAGAAATAGAAATATTTCTTTGTTGAAGCTTATAGGGAAAAAGGAAAAATTCATCTCTGTTGATTACTATGAAGCTCATATAATTTGCACTGTATCAAATAACTTTATATTTTCTCCATTGTAACTAATGTAATATATTTGTTAAATTAACTAATTAAAATTTTTCTAGTCAATAACCGTAAAATGGAACAACAAACGTGTTTCTACTGCACACTTTTTTGATAAGGTATTTTATTGAATATTGTCTGGGCATAAAATTACCCATATACAAGAAAGTATATCAGAAAATAGAAAAAAACTACAGAAAGATATGATTTTCTACAAATGCCACCCAATCTTCTATAGAACAACATACCCCGTGAAATTCCACAAGTGTGCCTGGGGAGGATGGAGTGTACACGGTCTTACCTATCTTATAAGGGTAAAGTGTTTTGGAAAGACAAATGGATAGGGACAAGGCCTCTGCAAGAACTGGTTCCCTGATCTATCTGACCTGGCCCAAGATCATCACAAAACAGTGGCTGAGATGTGGAGACCACAGGTATGGAGTTTCAGGTTCAGAAGAGGGATGAATGACCGGGAAAGCCGAAGAGCGATTGAATTATTCGAGCAGCTAGAGGGCTTTCAAGGGATGCGAGAGGACTGCTTGTGGTGGAATGGACACCCTAAAGGACTTATAAAGTCAACACAGGGTTTAAGTTACAGAATTAAATAGAACCACAAACTACTATTTCAAGTCCTTATAAAGTTGCAAGGTTTACGTGACTTCTAGCTAACGAAATTGTCCTGATTCATGAGATCAAAAGGAAGATATCACTCTACTCAAGATGCTTCTTGTGTGAAAAGGAAGCTGAGAAAGTAAAAATCATCTCTTCCTACACTGCAGAATAACAGATCAACTATGGAAGATATTTATCAACCTCAGAGGCATAGCATGGTTAATGAAAGAAACATTTTTGACACTCTGTTTATCTGGGAAGAAGCTGGAGTTGGAGAAAGGAAAAGAGTGAGATGGAGGATCATCCCTTCATGTATATGGTGGACAATTTGGAAAGAAAGAAATGACAGTTGTTTGAGGATAAAAGTGCTTCAGAACAGAAGATTAAGCTAAACTGTATTTTGTTATTCTGCTTTTGGTGTACGAAACTCTAATCTGGTGATAAAGAATCAAACCTAGATGTCCTAGATGCCATTTAGGCTTGATCTTATTTTGGGCATACTTTGTATCTATTTTTACCTTTGTAAATATGGTTCTTCAGTACTACTTGAATACCAAAACTTACCTGTTTCAAAAACAAAAAAAAAACCCTCCAAACCCCATGTTTTCCCATGCAACTTTATCAACAAAACGTATTTCTCTGTCCCAAATCTTCTCAATCATTTATGTAAAAGGGCCTTATTGAAAACCTTCAATTCTTTAACCCCAAGCCCACCCCAACACCTGGAAGATGTAACAGTCTTCCACCGCACCAAGTGAAACTTCCATGCTCCTTCTGTCGAGTCCCACAGAAAGTTTCTTTGAAGTCATTCCTGCTTTTTCTAACGCTGACCGGAGCCTGTAATAAATATATGAAGTATGTGTGAATGCTCAATAATTTTCATGGCACACTTTTAACACATTACGTTGTTTTAATATTTAATTAGCTGGTAATGAATGTTTTTTCCTTTTCATCATTGAAACAAAGTAGTCCTACTAAGTTAGTCTGATGTTGGCTTGATGCACCTTAACATTCAGTAAGAGCTGACATTTCCTTTTGTTAGCATGAAGAAATGTTTTACTCAAGACTGTCATAAGTATGCTGTCCTCTGTGCAAATATCTGAATGTTGTCAAGAGCAATCCGTAACGTAAGACAAACATATTCACCATCCTAAAGTAACTCCCTCTATTTGTAATGAGCTATGTTGTTGGATTCTCAACATAGACACTTCTGCTTTCTGTTTTCTTTTTGTGATAACTAAAGACAGCTAGCATTGTATATATCAATAATTGAACGTAAATATGAAATCATGAATATAAAATGACTGCATAGCTCAAATGAACTGTTAGAAATCAGAGGCAATTGTGGTTTAATATGAGGGGAGGGAGTCATACAATACTACTTTAATGTGACTTGAGTTGTATACATATGTTCTATTAACACATTTAAAGATATTTGTGCTCTAATTCAATTTGTTTGAATCTCTATGTTTTTCTGTGTCAGGGATATATACGTGATCAATCATTTGAACCCAACCGCTTCTATGTAGTAGGCCGTCCGTGTCCTGTAACCTGTAACAAGCAAACAGAAAAAAACATACATGGTCTATGTGGTAACAGGACAGATGGTGCAAAGACTGAAGTTAGGTGTAGCAAATGTCATCACTGGTTGCGTAAGAAAGCAATTGCTGATACAGTTGAAGCACTTGTTGGTGCTTTTGTGGTGGACAGTGGCTTCAAAGCAGCAATTGCATTTCTTAAATGGATTGGTATCCATACAGATTTCAAAGAATCACAATTAAAAAGTATCTGTTCTGCAAGCAAAGTCTTTATGCCACTTGCTGATGAAATAGATGTTCTGGGCATTGAACGTTTATTAGGTTATTCTTTCATCCATAAGGGTTTTCTCATTCAGGCATTTATACATCCATCTTATAACAAGCATGGAGGGGGTTGCTATCAGGTATGGAATTGCTCTTCCTAAATAACCTACGTTTTTCTGAAACCTTTATTATTGTTGCGTAAGGCAAGCTAGGACTACCTTTACAACAACTTCTCTCTTTAAACATTTGATTTTCTTTCACAGAGATTGGAGTTTCTTGGAGATGCTGTTCTTGATTATTTGATCACATCGTATCTATACTCTGTGTACCCAAACCTGAAGCCTGGCCAGTTGACTGATCTGAGATCAGTTTCCGTAAACAACAATACCTTTGCAGTTGTTGCAGTGCGCCAAAGCTTCCAGAGTCATATACTTTGTGATTCTAGTGGCCTCCGTGAGTCAATTACTAGATATGTCAATTTCATTGGGAGACCAGATTCTACGAAAAGGCTGGGTGAAGAGCCATCTTGTCCAAAGGTATTCAACATACTTATTGGTGAAGTCTTTTATATTGATGGATGATTGAGTGTCTTATACAGGGTTGATAATGGTTTGTGTTGACCCTTAGATGTAGTATAGAAAGTTTTTTCTTCATCGAATAAATGTAAGAAATTACATTTTAGTGTGCTCCTAAAGAAGAATTCAGGTATAAGAGTTTGGGTCTTAATAAGATGGATAGCAAGTCATTACTGCAAAGAAATAGGTACTCAAACACTTGTTTGACGACCACGGTGGAAGGTTCTATAGATCATAGATTCAACACTCCAGATTTCAAAGTTTTGGGCAAAGAAAAGCTGGAAACTGTCATGTATATGTATTTATCCAACTCAGGTGCAGAGAATTTACCCCGCTGAACCTTCCGAACACCCCAAATCCCACTTGTGGGATTACACTGCGTGTGTTACTGTAGGTGCATGGAATTTTAGATAGATCCTACCAATACATGTAAGGATTCATAAGAGGTACAATGCCTATGGCATGCCCAATTGACAGGAGTGCATCTGGACAAATGGAGAGTCCCAATGAATGATATACTGCATAAAGCACTGAGAAGCAACAAAAGTGTGAAAAAGAAAGAGAGTTTGACAAATAACTAAGCTTATAAAGTTCACTATTTAAAAAAAAGGTTCACACAAGTGGCTAAGTAATACTTGCCTCTCACAAATTTTCCTCATAAACAAGACTCTTTAACCCTTAAGGGGCTACATTGTGAAGGAAGGCACCTCAATTTGTAGGAGTCCAAAACCTTTTTCCCCAGAAAAGAATAGCGAAATATGGGAGATTGATAGATTTCTTTTAGAGCAAGGTTCAAGAATGGTTTGTAGAGGGCTTAGTTCTAGTGACTACTAATTTGACGATAAAAAAGATTTCATTTGAGAAGCTTGACCCAAGTTGTTGTTATTCAACCCATTGATTGTTGTTACTGAAGAAGGTATTTTAGGAGAATTACTTGGTCTATTTTCCAAAGAATACAATGCTTTAAATACAGGTGAAGAAAATGACTAAGGTAATTAGATATCTAAATCCATATAAATCAACTCGAATATTCTATACAAGGAAACATGTAACTTTGTGATTTACTAACCCTCTCCCTTACATTGGAGCATAGATATTGATTATCCACAACTTCTTATAAGGGAGAGGGTTAGTAAATCATAAAATGTAACTTTCATGTAACTCCCTTATAATCAATATTCTATACATGGAAACATGTAACTTTCATTATATACCTAATTTGAGGTAATATGAAGAACAACTGGATTATTGCTTTGGAGTTTTATTGGTCCATTATGCTTCAATCCTTTTTCGGTTCAAAGATGATGTATCCGCATACACGTAGATTGTGACATAGCTATGTACTCATATTTTACACTAGATTGAGATACAATTTCTTGTTTCTTACTCCTCTGTGGTACTAGGTTTCATCCGGCAAAGACACATTAGCTTGTAGTAGATCTTCTATTAATTTTGGATCCAACTCAATCACCATCTACAAAACACTTCACACGAGTATGGTCATGGGTGCTTAGACAATATGTTAAGCCGAGGAGCTACTCTCAAGTAACATAGAATTAGTTCCAAAGCTTCCCAATGTTTGATCATAGGTGCAGACATGAACTAGCTAACAACACTTATCGCAAATGCAATATCCAGACGATTTATGGTCAGATAATTTAACTTAACCAACCAACTTTTTGTATCTCTCTGGAGTGTTGATCAGTCAGAAATTCATATGTTCAGAAAATGCATGTTGCAGAGATGAGAATGTAGAGATGAATGTGTGGACATACTAGGAGTGATAAGATTAGGAATGTGGTTATTTGAGAGAAGGTGGGGGTGACCTCGGTGGCAAAAGCGAGACTGAGATGGTTTGGGCATGTGCAGAGGAGGTGTGTCGACGCTGTAGTTAGGAGATGCGAGAGGTTGAATTTAGGGGGTTACACGAAGGGTAGGGCTAGACCCAAAAAGTATTTGAGAGAGGTGATTAGATAGGATATGACACAACTTCCTATTACCAAGGACATGACCTTAGATAAAAAGGAATGGAGGTCGCGTATTAGGGTAGAAGGTTAATAGGCTAATAGGGGTAGGATGATGTCTTGCTTTGTGATGGTAGAAGGTTAGTAAGTTTATCATAAAATTAGTCGCGTCGTTATAGAATTGTGTTTTTATTGCTCATCATTTGTTTTGCTACTTTTATTATTTTTTATTTGTAAAATTGACATTGCTCTTTGTTTCCGTTGTTATTCTATATTTATGTTTTTTCTTCTTTTGGAGCTAATATATTTGAGTTGAGGGTCGTCCGAAAATAACCTCTCTATCTCTATGAGATAATGGCAAGGTCTGCATACACTCTATCCTCCCCAGACCCCACCTATAGAATTTCACTAGGTATTATGTTGTTGTTAAGGTTAAGATGTTGATAAAGAGAACTTAGAAAAGTAGACATGCTTAGCAATTAATATAATGAAAAATGAGATTTAAACTTATACCATTGACATCCTTGAAAGGTTGGCTTGGTCCACATACTCATGAAGAAAAAAGAGATGTTGTTTTCTTCTTTCTTAAGTTGTCTCTTTCATCATTCCATCTCTTTGAATTTGTTTAGAAGAGTTTGTGGTTCAGAAAAAAGCAAAGGAAATGGGGATACTAATTAGGAGTGTTAGTCAAGTAAATTGGGTTGTGATGGTCTATATGGAAGTTGTATATATCAAGTAAATCTGCGGTTGGTTGCTTCTCTCCTGAACAGTTGGGAAAATTGTTCAATCAACTTCAGAAGATGAACCCTCATTTTGACCAAATAGAGAAGGATTTTGTACATTTGAGGAGTAGCCTCTCTTACTATTGACTTTTGGTGCATCCTCGAGGTTCTGGTAGGTATAGAAGATTGAGTTCATAGAAAAACATATCTTTTTGTGAGATTTTTTTTATATATACTTCTTGTATACTGGTTTTTTTTTTGGCTCTTTGCTAATAAAATTTTACTTGATTAAAAAGATGAATCTTCATTTTGCTCCCATGTTTATTGGTTGGTTCAGGCGCTTGGTGACTTGGTGGAGTCTTGTATGGGCGCAATCCTACTTGACACAGGGTTTGACTTGAACCGTGTTTGGCATATTATACTCTCCTTCTTAAAGCCCGTCATGAGCTTTACCAGGTTGCAGCTTAATCCGACAAGGGAACTCTATGAACTTTGTCAGTCTTATGGCTGGCATTTAAAGTTTCTGCCGTCAAAAAAAGATAGCAAATTTCTAGTTGAGGCCATGGTGAATGGGGAGAATATTTCTGCAACTGCTTCTGCTCTCAATATTAATAAAAAAGCTGCCCAAAGAATGGCTGCACAGGAAGTTTGTTCACGTTTGAAGGTATGCATCTCACTCTTTTATATTTTTGTCTTGATTTCCGCTGCTGGTATCTTGAAAAAAGGTATTTACAGTTGACTGTTTCTGTTATTTGTTCTTGTTGGAGCTCTTTCTGTATGTTATGTGAGAAAAATAAGTAGGGGGTTTCACCTGTGCAGCTTGTTTATACTTTGAAGAAAAATGAATTGCTGAACAAACTGCAGCTTGTTTCCATTAGCATGAAGTATATACTTGAAATATTGCTTTTCAGGAAAATATCTCAATATAGCAGCATGCACTCCATGTTAAATTATTTTTTAACTCTTTGTTTCTTGTTTTGTTGGTTGAGAATGTCCCAACCTCAATTCATATTCTTCATTCTCATCTGGAAAATTCTTTGTTTCCTTGGAGGTCTTTGTATTGATTTGTACACAGCTTTTAGAATCTTTCTTACTCCATTTCAACTTGTTTGTCTGTCATGACTTTGCACGGAGTTAAAGAAAGTAAAGAAGACTTTTCAATCTTCAACAACAACAACAACATACCCAGTGAAATCCCACAAGTGGGGTCTGGGGAGGGTAGAATGTACGCAAACCTTACCACTACCTCAAAGATAGAGAAGCTGTTTCCTGGAAACTCTCGTCTCAAAAACCCATAGGCAGAATAAACTAGATATGAAAAAAGGGAAAAGGAAAAGAAAAGGAAATCGGAAGAACAACTAATAACGAAAAACATAATAGTGTAAAGTCACTGGGTATGTTGTTGTTGTTGTTGTTGTGGTCTTAAATTAAAGATACGTCAAATGTATCAAAATGTTCTTTAATCTTGTGGTATTAAAAATGTCAGGTGGAAAGTTGAAATTAAAGAGTTGCCCAAAAAAAAAAAATTGAAACAGTCTAAAAAGTATCTTAGTAGCTCAGTTGGTTGACTGCCTGAACTCCCACCTTGTTGGTGAGGGTTCGATTCCCCACGTTGTAATCACCTCCCCATTTCCCCTTCCCTTACCCCCAATTAAAAAAAAAAATAGTATGGCAATCAAATTGAAACTGAGAGGAGTATGATTTTGTAGGGTTCAGCTATGTCAACTTTGTTTCCTTATTTTCAGCATTCTTTTATTCATTAACGAATTTGAAATTTGGGTCTTTAACTTCTATTTTCTTCATTTATCTTAATTGCCAAAAATTGCTGAACTTTAACTGCTTACAATTATTGATTTCAACATTTGAATGAAACTCGGAGAAGGCAATTGATTTATTGCAGCTGTGAATTAGAATGTATGATTTTAAAACCAGAATTTGTATCCCCAAATGGCCAGTCAGCACCTCTTAGTCCCATGACATTTTAATCTTGTGATTGTTGGTCTATACTTTCTGGCTGGGAGCTGATTTTGCCTGCTTTCCCTGCCAGAGTTTTTAACTTAAAAAGCAAGCTGCTTTATTTTCTTTACTTCTCCCAGCAGTTGCGTGCTGATCAGCCATTATCATGGAGGGCAGAATCAATGTTCCTTTGCTCTTCTTTTGTCCATCGGTTTTCTCATTGCTTCTTCGGTAGTTGCCGTTTTAGCTTTGAGCACCTCCCATATCTGACTTCTCTTACATAGCTATTTGCTGTCCAATAATGTCTTCCAATGTGCAGGTTCAAGGCTATAGGCCCAAGTCTAAATCACTGGAGCAAGTGCTGAAAACAGCTATTAAGATGGAAGCTAAACTGATAGGATATGATGAAACACCTTGTGTTCTTACTACTAATTGTGATTACTTGGATAAGCATGAAACATCTGAAAGTGATTGTGACTTAAAAATATTCCCTGTTAGTGAAGAACTAGCAAGAAATTGCAATTTGAAGTTTAAGCCTACGAGAAAGTTGTTGTCCCCAGAGGCATCTGTACAATGCAATTCTGACCAGACCATCATGAGTAATGGGTCTAAGGCAGATTCAAAAGCTACAGGTAACAACAAACAAGGATATCTATCTGCTTTGTTATCCATGTTATCATTTTCTTACTCCAAAATACTTCAGGTGGTTCAAAAACTGAATCGGCAAAATCACGTTTGCATGAAATTTGTGCTGCCAACTGCTGGAAACCTCCTTTATTTGAATGTTGCAAGGAGACAGGACCAAGTCACTTGAAAGAGTATGTACCAAACTAGTAAAGAGTGGTTCTTATTTTCATTCCCGAATTTTGAGTAGATTCCTGCAATCATGAAAAGTAAACTAAATAGTACTACCCCCTTCCAATTTGTCTGTCTTAGTTTCAATATATGATGTTGATATGCTTTATTTGAGTCGAATTTTTCAGAAACAACCTTTCTACCTTCGCAAGGAAGGTTGTGTGTTGTTGTTGTTGTTGTAGTTTTATTGGGCACGGAGTTTAAAAAATTAAAGAAGTTCGAATCTTGGGGTCTTAAACTAAATATATGTATGATGTTTCAAAATGTCTTTTAATTTTGTGTTCTTAAACATGTCTGGTGAGATGTTGAAATTGAAGAGTTGCCTAATTAGGAAAGATGAATTATTTTTCAAACAGATTAAAAAGGAAGACAAATAAAGTAAAACAGAGGGACTAATAAACAACTTGAATTAACCAAATATCTTGTTGTAAAATATCGAGTTTCATGAAGTGGCCCAAAATTGAGCAAATAAAAACTTTTACTGGCTTTATAGGATGAACATATACATCTTTCTGTAATATGTACATTTTCCCATATATTGTTAGCAGATTTATTGGATTTATTTTATTTCTTTACTTGGTCAGCAAACACAATGTGTGTGTTTATATTGCCTCCTTTGAATGAAATACTAGTTCTTCCATCTGATTACTTGGTATCAGAGTCGGCTTCGTTCCTTTTAGGGATCTCAGTTCTCGCTTGGGCTCGGCATGAAGGGGGTGTTAGAGTTCCACATTGGTTGGGGTATTGACAGGTAGACTGCTTATATAGACTTGGGCAATCCTCCCTTATGAGCTAACTTTTGGGGTTCCTATCCATGCTCCAGTTAGAGCCCAGATGCGAAGGGGATGTTAAGAGTTCCATTGGTTGGGGAATGGACTAGTTGTTTGCTTATGTGGACTTGACAAATCCTCCTCATGACCTAGCTTTTGGGGCTGAGGCATGACAGATGCTTCATCTTTACAACTTGAAATAACATTGATATAACACATGAAGCCTAGGCGTTTAAATTATCCCTCCAAGAGACGTATAAAGTTATGCACTGCTAAGATTTCAGCTTGAGATGGCAGTGTTGTGCTGTCATATTTTGCCTCATTTTTTGACAGAACTCATGTAGTTAATTTCTTGCACCATTTTATTGTTCTATATTTGACTTGCAGTTCTTACTTTTAATTCTTGGAACCTTATAAAGAAAACTTCTGATCTAACCAAGAAATGTTAAACTCCACCAACATCATCCTCTATTCTTGATTATTTTTGTGCCTTGTGCACCCTAAACTCCTTGACATTTTACAGCCTATGGAGTCTTTCAATGTAGACAGAAAGAAAGGGAGAGTGAGTAAAGAAAGTAATGTTAGCTTATGTTGTCCCCCCACCTGCTTATATTTATGTTTTGCCCTCGAATAACTGCAAAATTTCTCATGTACGTTCCTTCACTTTTACAAATCGTCTTCAGGTTTACTTTCCGGGTGGTGGTGGAGATCGAAGAAACGTCAAGAGTTATAGAGGCTTATGGAGAACCTCGATCGAAAAAGAAAGATGCAGCTGAGCATGCGGCGGAAGGAGTAGTTTGGTTCTTGAAGAAGGAAGGATATCTGCTGGACAAGTGAAAGCAATTTGATTGTAATTAGTAAAAAAATGCATTTAGGATCCTTAATTGTGTTTGATAATGTGGCTGTATGTCCATTCTGTGTATAGGACATAGAATGTTGTATATTACTGGAAGTGTTTATAGAGTGATTATGGTGTGATTGCAAATAGAATAGGTGCTAAATGATGAAATTTTACATATAATTGGGAAATTACATAAGGTCTAGAAATGATATTTGGACCTGCTATTGTTGTGAGGTCAAACAACAACAACATGCTTGGTTAAATTCCGCAAAGTGGGGTCTGGGAAGGGTAAAGTGTATGCCGATCTTACCTTTTAGAGAAGTGATTTTCAAAAGGCTTTCTACTTAGTGAATCAAACCTGGGTGAAATGATATTTGGCCTGTTGTTGTGAGGTCAAACAACAACATGCTCAGTTAAATCTCACAAAGTGGGGTCTGGAAAAGGTAAAGTGTGCAGATTTTACCTCATAAAGGTAGAGAAGTGATTTTCGAAAGGCCTTCAACTTGGTGAATCAAACCTGGGTGAGATGATATTTGGCCTGCTATTGTTGTGAGGTCAAACAACAACAAAATGTTCAGTTAAATCTCACAAAGTAGGGTCTGGGAAGGGTAAAGTGTGTGTAGATTTTATAACAATCTCATAAAAATAAAGAGGTGATTTTCAAAAGGCTCTCGACTTAGTGAATCAAATTAGAAAATTACATAGAATGCCCACCAAATGTGGTGGTCTTGATATTTTGTCCTTCATAAGAGAAGTCTTACAAAAATATCTTTTTTTTCACTTTAAGTTGAATTAAAAACATTTTTACCCCTCTACACTTTAACTATCTTTTGAAAAACTCTCTATGCTCAATTGTCTCTCAATTTTTCTATTTTTCTCTTTCTTTATTTTTCTTTTATTTATTATTTTTC
>JBCEWC010015226.1:0-13864 GCA_038996855.1 Solanum aculeatissimum
TATGTGTACTCTTTTTCCTTCACTAGAATTTTTTTCCACTGGGTTTTATCTAGTAAGGTTTTAACGAGGCACATAATTTAGCAAATAGTCATTCAAGGGAGAGTGTTATAAACATATTAAATTTGTAATGAATGTTTATTATTTGGTTTCCTTTAATAGTTAGGAATCCTACTTAGAAACCAAATCATTTTTTTTCTTATAAATATAAGGGTTTCCTTCATTGTAAAATACAACTGATTATTATTGAAGAGTAATAAAAAAAATCTTCTCTCTACTTTTTTTCGTCATACTTTATAATTTCATAACAAAAATGATAAAAGTATGATACAATTTTCACTTAAATTAGTTTGCATAAATCTTTGTATATTTACACATTAATCATAAATATAACCAACCTTTTGGATATGCATACCTTTCAAATCTACATCCTCCGCAATACTTTTTATTAATAAATAAAATTACGTCTCAAATTTATTGACAAATTCAAGAAAAAATTTAAGAACAGTAATTATAAAATCAATATTCAATTGGAATAGCCCCCATGAATTCGAATATTCTAAAGAATGCTTTTTATGTCATTTATTAAACATTTAATCCCCCAAAATAATAATGAAAACTTTAAATTAAAAAAAATAATTTAAAATGTAAAGAAAAGGTTGTAATACCAAATTTGATAGCTAAACAATACAATTACCTTGATTTAATTTGCAAATATATGATTGTGATTCTCAATATTGCACAAATATCAAAATAAGTTACACTAATTAATTTTTTTTTGGTAGTAAATAGAGGTAGATATATTACTTAGTAATATGCATCATTACAAGTTTATGGCAGCTATATAGCTACTAGTAGAATTGTTCGAGGGGACATTACAAAAGGAGGATGGGAAAGGTGCATTGCTTCTTTAGTTTTCTTAATCCTAACAAAAAGAATTCCCACTTTGTCTGTTTCAAGCTTCTTGTTAACCAACAAGGGAGGAACTGTCCAAAACAATGTCGTGTTAGCTTCCTTTAGCCTTTCTCCTTCCTTTGGCAAACGATTTGCCACTTGGTTGGTTTCTCTGTAGTCATGTTTCACCGGGGGGTTCCCCAGTTGGAGCAAAAGGTCCCTGCAATCATGAAGGATAGGGGAGTGAGTCGGGTGATCGTGTCTTAATATCGAAAGTATGTCTTGGCAGTCAACACTTATTTCTAGCGGTGTGAGTTTGTGATCCAGAGCTAGCTGGAGGCCTCTGTGAAAGGCATATAATTCCACTATTAGAATATTTCCCTGGAAGGAGCTACCCATGAATCTAATTATCCAGTTTCCTGACTTATCTTTGATTACCCCGCCCATTCCGCTTGTTTTGGTTTCTTCTCATATAGTTCCATCTGTGTTTAGCTTAAGTCAGCCGATAGTGCTTTCCATTTAATGAATCTCGCTGTAGGTTTTGCTTTCTTATGTTTCCCTGTTAGATGTTTGAATTCTAAGGCCAATGAGAGAGGTACCTTATGATTGATGTGGTTTTGTCTATTTTTGTGTAAGTTTTCATTTCTAGAAAGGGAAAGCTTCTTTCCATTGCAATTTCCTG
The DNA here is from genome assembly GCA_038996855.1 of Solanum aculeatissimum. Classification (NCBI taxonomy): domain Eukaryota; kingdom Viridiplantae; phylum Streptophyta; class Magnoliopsida; order Solanales; family Solanaceae; genus Solanum; species Solanum aculeatissimum. The sequence continues at coordinate 1,574 of JBCEWC010015226.1, forward strand.
AGTTCAACCTTTATATTGAGGAGTAGTTTTAGCCAATGTGGCAACTGTTGTATACTAATGGTATTGACTTGATTGTTCACTCTTAGGTGTTTCCATAGTTTTGTTGCTATCCTACACTCCAGGAATATGTGTTGGCATAACCATAAGAAGTACCCTATTTTGTTTGGACATTGTTATTCCCAGATCCACTCGAAAGTGTTTGGGCCCTTGATTGGTTCCGGGAAGTTATTTTTAATGTATTGATACGCGCTCTTTGTTGTAAGGATGCTTTTCGAGTTGTACAACCATACTTGCATGTCTTCGTCTACTTTCGATAGAGCCCCTGAATCATTTCTCTCATTATTTTATTATTAGGCAGCGCCAATGGTCGTACCTTAGTGAAATTATGCTCCCCTTACCCAGAACCCATTTTAGCCCTCTTTCACATATCTCCCAATCCAACAGAAGATTTTTCCATGTCCTTCCATTAGTTTGTCTGGGATTTGGGTACGAGGTTTTGTTATTATATTTTTTGGTTAGGACTTGAACCCATAGGGTGTTTGGGTTTACTACAAGAAAATGTACTTATAGCAAGGAAATCTAAGCTATAAATTTGAAAATAGTAGCTATTGTGTAGTAATAGCCACAAAACTTTAAATTTCATGGCTACCTAAAAATTCATCAAATTTTTTAGTCATGATAATTAAATTGACAAAGTTGAATCCTTATTTTTGCTATAACTGCTAACAATCGTGGTAATAAATATCTAACTAGCCACAATTTTACTGCTATGATAAAACTTTGTAGCTAATGATAAGTTTTTATCATACTATAAAAGTGATTGTAACAATAGTAACCCTTTAGCCACAATAAATTATTTGAAATAAAATATTGTAGCTAAATAAATACCTTTGCTTCAAGTCATAAAAAATTATGGCAATAGTTAAATAAATTAGCCACAGATTTTTTGTTATAATCAAATTTTTTAGGTTAATATTATTTTTTACCACGATTTAAATTTATCATAGTAATAACATCCTTTTAGCCACAATAAATCATTTGAAATTTTTTTTGTAGCTAAATAAATAATTTTTCTTTAAGTTATAAAAACAATATGACAATACTTAAATGAAATAGTCACATATATTTTGTTAGAATAAAATTACATGACTAACTATTAATTGTTACCATGAATTTAAATTTATCATAGTAATAATAACTTTGTAGCCACAATAAATTATTTTATTATAAAAACAAATTGTAGCTAAATAAATATTTTTCTTAAGTTATAAAAGTTGTGTCATATTAAAAAGTATAGTCATAATTGTTTTACTATAATAAAATTTATAGTTAATTATTAAGTTTTACCACAATCTTGTTGAACCTAGATTGAGCAATAGTTACTTTTTCCATAAAATATAACTTAAAATAAAATATTATAACTAAATAAATATTTTTTTGACTACCTAAACTTGTGAAAATAATTAACTTAATAATTATATTTTTCACGACAATATGTTATAAACATGAGAGAAGAAGTGTATTGCAACATAAAGAGGAAAGAAAACAAGTTTACAGCAAATAGTGGATTTCAATAATTTATTTTTAAAAATTACATTAAAAGCTATTATTTACTTAATTTTAAAATCATTTTTTATGATAAAAATATTAATTAATATGGGTATCTGGTAAAATACTCATGTCAATCAATATTGTAATAAACGTAAAGCGTTTAAAGTGGACAAGTAAAAGTTAACGGGGAGTAATAGATATAATTTTTTGTTCAAATTTTATAATTAGCAAATTAATTAAATAATTTATCAATTGAAAAAAAATGATAACAATAATATAATTTATTAAGAATTTAACTGATGTTTGGCTACATAATAGCCGTAATTAATTTTTATCAAATAATGCAACCACAAATTTATTATTGTGATTAAAAATAATTATTTCCAAGTCTTAACAAGTCTTGTCGCTACCATATTTTCATAACAATGTGACATACTTCTCCGTAGATAATTTACATCCAGTGCCATGTTTTGGGACTGGAATCCCATCACTAAGATATTCGGCATAGGCAACAACCAATACACCACAGTCCCTGCAACGGTTGTATTAAAAATTAATATGATATCAAAAACAAATAATAAAAGACCATAGTTATAAATAAACTTACAAGTTGTCGCTTTTTCAAATGGAGAACCAAACACAAAGCTCAAAAATTCACAATTTCTATTCTTATAATTCACCGGCTATAACTTCATCAATTAAAACAAAAAACAGTGAAAAATCTCAAAACAACCTCAAATATTTTCTTCAACAACAATTCCATCGCTTTTGTATCTTTCGTATGCATCCTCAGATTCCCACTTTCCAGAATGGCGCAACAAGATTGATTCGTTCATAACATCCCTTCCAAGTCACTGACGAAACCTGGTTGTCGTCCTCAATTTTTCATTTTCTTTCAACGATTTTTCCAGAGCTTTTGAATTTTTAATTTTTTTATGTTGCGTATACATAGCAATTGAAATTATTATCATTGACGTTACAACCTAATCAATGGGTGATTGATTTTAATTTTTTAGTTCAGCCCCTTTTTCAGTGTAACTGATTGACCTGATTCTCCTTTTTTTGACATGTATCAAACGAGTTTTAAGGTATCAACACTCTTAATAAAATATATAATTTTAAGTAATTTAAGAAATCATTGGTATAAAAAGGAATTAGCCTTATATAGTATAAACTCTTCTAAACGTTAAACTTATATCATAGAACCTTTTAAATTCTAGGAGAGGTGGTAACTGATAAATAGGACTTGTCTAATACCATTATGTGAAAGAACTTAGGAGTTTTCTTTAAGGGTTTCATGAAATTAGGATTGATTATGAGATTTTCAAAATTCAACTTTTAGAGTCAACCAAAATGAATCAAGAAAACTTTCAAGAAGGAAAAAATAGTAATTTTATCGAGAATGTCAAAAATGACCTTTGAGGTCATTACACTAGTCTCTTCATTTCCACCATTGTCCTTCTAGCTCTAGCATGACTAAATTCTACTTATGGTTTACAAGACCTCAGTTTACACTTGTTAGAATCCAAAAATGGATGTGATGACACTTGTCTTATCCCACTATGACAAGTCAGCCTAAAACCTAATTATAATGATAAAGTGCGAAAGCATAATAAAAGTAAAAATTTAACTACGAATAATAAGTCAACTTAATTAAATCCTCAAAACCTGGTTGTCACGTGCACAAGCCTCTTAATGTATTACAATAGATTTGAAAGAAAATACAAGTTTCAAATTATATTATCTCTAAAGTAGAACAAAATCATAAATAGGAGTGAGAAGTCCGCTAGAATGACAAACAACTACCTCACACAATCCCCACAAGAAGCCTCAAACAAGGAAGAATAGAGGGTATCATGAAGATCCACGCTCATAACCTACAAAAATATAGTAGAAAGGGGTGATTACCAAAGACACAGTACCTAGCAACTGAACTACTAAACATAAAATCAAGTAATATAGAATATGGGTACTCCAAACACTCCAACCGAACCTTCACAACTACAACCTGCATAAAAATCAGCTCAACCTAACAATTTACAATTGACATATCGTATAACTCAGGAATATCACACCAATAATTTTAGATCAACAACAGAAGGGATCAAGTGCATCCATCATAAGTTTCACAAAAGACACTCACAGGTTCATAAATGATGAGAATATGCAATACAATAATAATAGAAGTAATGAGCATGTCTAGCCTAGTGATACACACTTGTTGTCTCTCAGTCCGGGACCCATGGGGGGATTTTTAGTCCATACATCATTTGCAGTGTGTGACACGATTCTCAAATCATAGTATCCATCGAGGTGTGTGATATGACCCTCAAATTATAGTATATGTCACAGCGTGCGACACGTCCCTCAAAATGGTATATCCTTTTTAAGTCTTTTTCTTTCTCAGTTCATATAACACTTGTCATAAATTTCAGTGCAAATGGGAATGTTTACACAATAATGAGGAGATGATCAGTTTTAATACAATTCACAACAATATAGTCTTGATACCACATAAATATTAACTCAATATTTCAAAAACCATTCTCAACACCTTTCACAAGGAAACACAAGATTCTATATATTTAACAAAGACTGAGAAATTCACTTGCCTTAGTTGAATCATGATTAGTTAAACACTTGAGCCCTTCCCTTTCGAATAGAATCTATAGCACCACAATCAAATTAAATAATGGTTCACAATCGTTATTACAATCTGTCAAACTTTAATTAAATAATGCTATAGCACCACAACTAATCGTTATTTGTATAATTCCAACCCCTAATATTAATACAAAAACGTATGTGTATATGTTTCTATACATCTGAGCACAAAGTAGTGATAAGTTTGACTAATGAAGAACCAAAAGTACTGGGCGACAAAAGTGACTAATGAAGAACCAAAGCATTGGAAACAAAAGTGCAAATTCTTTAAACACCCACACATTATCCTAGCAAAGAAATAATGAAACGTTCCCACACCTATGTATAGAAATTAAGAGATTATCAACGTGATAGTAGACATACTTATTACAATCTGTCAAACTTAAATTCTTTCCAATAAACCCAACATATTCAATGTGTACAATAATCATTATGGGTTAAGCATTAAGAGTGTTGAGAATATCTAGTCATTACTTGGACAGAAGTGGGTGATGTGTGGCGCTCGTTTTTGTCATACAAGTACACACCCTTTCTTCTTTTCTCTTTTCTTGTTTTCTAGTTTTAATTAAATTCTAAAAGTTCACTAATTTAAATCTAAAATATCTGATCACAGAGTATAGGATTTTAACTAAATTAATATTTACTCCACTAATTAAATCAATTATCTTGATTTATCCATAAACTAAATAACTGCAGTTATAGAATTATCCAAAATACCCATTTAAAATTTGTGAAAAGAATATTTTAGAAAAATGAGAGGGATAATTATCAAAATGACTTAATGGGTCATTACATTATCCACCACTAAAAATTATGTTCTTCCTCGAACATAAGGTAAAAGAAAGTACCTGAAGCTTTAAAGAGAGTAGGATATTTAGCACGCATGTCAGACTCTATCTCTCAAGTTGCCTCTCCAACTGGATGGTGCTTCCATTGCACCTTCACTGAAGTAATCTCTTTGTTTCTAAGTTTGTGAACTTGTCTATCCAAGAAAGTTATAGGTTGCTCCTCAAATAACAAGTTTGGCTCCAACACTATCAAATTAAGCGAAAGTACATGAGAAACATCTGGCACATATTTTCAAAGCATAGAGACATGAAACATAGGGTACGCAGATGATAAGCTAGGCGGCAAGGCTATTCTATAGGACATCTCTCCAACTCACTCCAAAATCTCAAATAGGCCAATGAATCTAGGGCTAAGCTTTCCTTTCTTCCCAAACTGCATCACACCCTTCATAGGTGACACTCTAAGCCAAATGTGATCACCCTTCATAAACTCTAGAGCTCGAACCTTTCTATCTACATCTCCATGGAATCTCTAAGAAAGTCTGCATCTAATGAGTCTATCTCAGAAAAATTAAACCAACCAATTGGAGATCTACACCGTCTACCATATAAAGCCTCGAATAGAGCCATCTGAATACTAGAGTGATAACTATTATTATAGGTGAACGCTGTTAAGGTCAAGTACTAATCCCAACGAGAACCAAAAAACTTGTATCATCTGCTCAGACTGTCTATCTTACAGAGGGTGAAAGGTTGAACTCATATCCAACTGAGTACCTAGATCATGCTGCAAGGCCCTCTAAAAATGTGAAGTGAAAAGTGAACCCCAATTAGAAATGATGGAAATAGGCACACCATGCAATCTAACTATTTGACTAATGTAAAGCTCAACCAACTTCTCTATTTTATACTTAACCTTGATAGGAATAAAATGGGCAGACTTAGTCAATTGATCCACAACTATCCACATAGAATTATAACCACCCACAGTAGTGGGCAAACCCACCATAAAATCCATGGTGACTCGCTCCCACTTCCATGTAGGAATGGGCATTCTCTAAAACTCACCTCCAGGATGTTGGTGCTCAAACTTAACCTACTGACACGTTAAACACTTTTCCACAAACTCTGTAATATCCTTCTTCATACTACACCACTAATAGTGTTAACTCAAATCGTGATACATTTTTATCGCCCTTGGGTAAATAGAATAACGAGTACAATAAACCCCCTCAAGAATCAATCTAATCAAGTCACCCACCTTGAGTATACTAACCTGACCTCCAATTCTCAAAACAACATCAGGATCAAATACTACTTTCTTAGTCTCTCCTCTGGTCACTTTATCTCTGATGAGACATAACTTCTCGTCCTTAAACTAGCGCTCACGAATTTGATCTATCAAGGAAGAGCGGGCCTTAATGTAAGCAAGTCCACCACCCTCATCCAAAAGTTGTAATCTAACTAGACCATTAGCTAGACACTGAACATCTCTGGCCAAAGGTCGCTCCTAAACTCGTATGGCAGCTAGACTTCCCATGCTAGAAGTCTTTCTACCCAAGGCGTCGGCCACCATATTAGCGTTCCTTGGATGATATAAGATGTTCAAGTGATAATCCTTTAGCAACTCGATCCACCTACGATGCCTCAAGTTTAGATCCTTTGACTGAATATATACGGAAGACTCCTATGATAAGTGAAAACCTCATAATTTACACCATACAAGTAATGACACCACAACTTAAGCAAAACAATTATTATCGCTAACTCGAAGTCATAGATAGGATAGTTAGTCTCATAGGCCTTCAACTGTCTAGAAGCATATGCAATCACATTCCCTTTTTGCATTAATATACCACCTAAATCAACTCCCAAAGTATCACAATATATTGTAAATTCCATACCTGCCTCAGGTAGTGTCAAAATGGGAGCTGAAGTCAACAAAGTCTTAAGCTTTTGGAAGCTCACCTTACACTCATTGGACCAATGAAAGGTTATATTCTTCTGAGTTAATCTGGTTAATGGAGCTACAATGGAAGAAAACCCTGAACAGACCATCGATAATACCCAGCTAACCCCAAAAAACTATAAATCTCGATAATTGAAGTAGGCCTTGTCCAACCTCTAACTACCTCAATCTTAGATAGATCTACTCTAATCCTCTCTTTGGACATCACATGCCCCTAGAATACCACTAAATTAAGCTAGAACTCACACTTGGAGAACTTCGAATATAACGTTTCCTCTCTCAACTGATATGCTGCAAAAATACAACACTTGTAATGCTTAAAATTTAGGATTTGGTGTGTTCTAAAGGAGATGTTAGTATATTTGATATGTGTTTCTGTTTATTTTGTAGGATTTCAGTGTTGGATTGACTTTAGGCTTCAAATATAGAAATGTTACAATTTTTAGAGGTATACGAGACCCTCTACGAGTCGTAGAGGAGGTTTCATTTGTTCTTCCAATGCAGAGGTGAAAATTGAGTTGCACTCTATGAGAGAGGACCATGAGTTGTGAACCAGCATACGAGTTGTAGAGTGTGATCGTAAAGCAAGGATTAGAGATGGAAGAGCTATTGAAAAGTGGTACATATGAAACCCTTCATGGGTCGTGGAATTCTCTACAGCCCGTGGAAAGGTTTTGTGAAAAGTGCCTACTTGATGTAGCTACATTCCATGAGACCCCTTTCACGAGTTGTAAAATATGCCCATAAATGATGCTGATACAGTTATCCTATTTCATTTTGGCTTCATATTTTAAGTACTATAAATACGTTTTTAGGGTTTTTAAGACATATACAGCAATAAAGTGGAAGAGAGCATAATATACAGCAATAGAGAGGAAGAGAACATGAGAGAACAACCTAAGACCAAAAAAATAACTTGATTGTGAACATCGTTGTTGTGATTTTACTACAGTCTTTTGGTTCAAGTTTGCAATTATATTGAGAAGTTGGATTTGTGTTAATCTATTCTTGAGTGTAAGTAATTAAATTATGTCTTCTTCTTGCATAATTTCTGAAAACACTCCAAGCATGTGTGGCTAAATCCACAACTAGGGTTGTGGGAACCATGATGAACTAACTAAGATAAAATTGGATAACTTGCAAATTCTTGGACGACGTTAGGATGTATTAGTTAATCTCTTAATTTTAATTTATTTTTAATGGTGGTCAACATTAGAACTAGCCTAGTATCACTTGTCAGATCAAGGAATTGAGTAATAGAAAAAGAATTAATTAATAGGAATTGATCAATTTCTCTCCACTAATCAATTTAACTAAAATAAGTGAGATTGTACTGGGATAGAGTAAGGGTTAGTAAAGCAACATCATAGAGACAGATCAAGTAATTTGATGAAATTCACCTATATGTTGGATCAAGGGTTTATGAGAACATAGCTTACTGTCTTGCACCTATACACCAGAAAAGAGTCACAAGTATCCAAGAGCACTTAGTTAGGGAGTCATGGGGAACACATAGCCCTAGTTCTCTTTTCTCTTGATTACAGACACGTGCATTTTAGTTTAGATTTTACTTTCACTTTCTCTTTTCTCTTGATTACAGACACGTGCATTTTAGTTTAGATTTTACTTTCACTTGCAAAACCCCCTCATCTTTGTGTTTACTTTCCTGTTTTCTAGGAGATAATAGGGTTAATTGATTCAATTTACACGTTGTGCTTATCTAGAGTCTACCATTTTCCTCCATAGATCGATCATAACCATTATTAGGTTAAATACTTGATAACAACCACTTTAACCTCCGAGTAGAGGTGTGGGCTGAGAAAAATTGAGCATTTGTTGCGCTGTTATCGGGGAATATGGCTAGACTTGATTAGTGAAACATAATTTGATAGATTGCTCTTTATTTCCCTTATTTTATGTTTTTGCTATTTTTTGTTCGATTATAGGGTGTAGGTGAACAGGGCATGCCAAATACGAGAAGTTGAGGCACTCCCTTTGACCCAGAGATCTACAAAACACTAAGAAGAATGGCCTGATAACCTAATAACAATGATGCTGATAATGCAACTAATGATGCACTGAATCTAGATGGGACAACCCACCTATAATAATTCCACAGCATGAGGGACTTCAAGCTACTGCTAATGATTGGAACCAATATCGGCTAAATCAAATGGCTATGGATGTCATAGGAGCGATAGTGTTACCTTCACTTTCGGGTGATACTAAGTTTGTTGTGTCAAGTGGGTTGCTACAGATACTACAAAATCTCGGATTGTTCTCAGGCCTATCGTCAAAGGATCCACACAATCACTTGTATAATGTTGTGTTTGTCTACAAGAGCATAATGGGGAATCAAAATCTGTTCATGGATACCATTGGGCTTCGTGTCTTCCCATTATCTCTTACTAAAAATGCAATGTTATGGTTAGTTGAGCTCTCATAGAGATCAATCTCCAGTTGGGCTGAACTACACACGACTTTTTTGGAAAGGTCCTTCCCCATATCCAAAAAGCTCAAGTTGAAGAAGGAAGTAAATAACTTTGAACAATTGCATGGTGATTTGATTGGTGCTACATAGGAGAGATTTACAAAGTGTCTAAGAAGGGTTACCGACCACAAGATCATAGATGAATCATTAGTTGAGATCTTCTACAAAGCCCTTGATGAGAATGGGCAAGCCGTTGCCGATACCATCATGGGTGAATCATTTATAGATCATACCTTCCACGAGATCGTTGAAAGGATAGAGCGGGTGGTCAAGAACTGTGAATGGGGAACAAAACACAAAGCCACAACTAAGAGCTCATTTAAAGTTACTACTACTTCGGTGCAAGCATAAGTCAGTGAAGAGGTGATGCAGGAACTTGCATGGATTAATACAAATGTGGAGCTACTGATGAAGCACGATGCAGAGAAGGTGAATGTCATCGCTCATCAGCCTGTTGGAGCGCCCATATACGAGGAACCATACTTTGAGGAAGATTCTTGCTTTGTAGCTAAGTAGGTGAGGGGGTTTCAGCCTAACGCCTAAGGGTTCAATCAGGACTACTGGCACCAAGGGCAAGGAAACCAAGGCAAGATGAGCTCAAGATGGAGGTATGGGCTATTGATGAAGTCTGAGTAATCAGATAGACCATGTCATGTCATGACAATAAATCAGGCGCTACTTAGGAGGCAACCCAAGATATTTTTGTAATAATTGTAGTTTTTCTGTTTTAGTTTTTAGCTTTAGTTTAGATTTTTTTTTATTTTTTAGGATGTGAATTTTGGAAAATTGAGTGATGTTATATATGCTAACAGTGTATTTTTGTAGGTTTTGCAGGTATGAGACTAAGTCAGCTAATTTTGGCTGAAAAAACACAAAAAAAGGATTTCACGACTGCATCTATGAGTTATACTACACTACACGACTCATAGATAAGCTAGTGGAAACTTCCAGTGAGCAAAATTTATGATCACTCCAGTCCAGGAGCCAAGTCCACAATTCGCATGTAGAACTACGAGTCATGGATTGGTTTCGTGGACATTAAGTAAGTTTCTAAATTTTTCTAAGTGTCAAACGTAGTTTATGGAACTCTTTACGGGATTCGTACAAGGACTCATAGATTGTAGATATGAATGAAAAGGTCTAGGCCTCTACAAAACCATGATGCACGAGCCATGGGACATTCTACGACCCATAATCCAAGTTTCGTGAAACCAGAAACCAGGAATTTCAGGCCCGACCCGGTTAGTTTAAATAGGGGTCATTTTGACCCCTATATTCTCAAATATTCTCTGCATAAAACCCTAGTCCGGGACATTTCCCCCATCTCTGACAAAAATCTGGCGCTTTACGTAATTTTCTAGCCACCTCCGGTAATCTCCCATACCTATGATTTTGATTTCTCTTGGTGTCCTTGTCATTCTCTTTCAATTATCACTCAAACCCGATAAGATTTTGGACCCTTAAACCTAATTTATCGAATTATGATTGAGATTGAATTGCAATTACAATTGGGGATGAGTTTAATGGAGTTGTGCACTTGTTTAAATACTATTCTTTGAAATTCATTCATATTCATGATTAAATTGATTAGGTAGTATTAATATTGGTGTTGGAAATTGTTGGGTGCCAAATTATGGTGTTTGTATAACCGTTGAGCCATTGTAATTGATTGATTTTTTTGAAAAATGTGTGATGACATGGCCCAATAGTTGACATACACTTTGATTTTTCGATAAATGGTCGGATGATTGAAATTATAGGCTAAATTATTTTGATGGGGTATTATGGATAAATGAGATGGGAATTTGTTATAAATACCTATGTTTGTGCATAAACTCTTGGTTGGTGTTATTAGTTTGGTTGACAAAATTGGTCGGGGGAAACTCATAGATGCAAGTGTCCATAAATATTGGACACTTGTAATGACCCGAAAATCTTTGAACTTCATAGTGGTTGATTAAGGTCTATTGGAACCTATTTTGGTGGGCTAGTAACCATCATGGGTCTTACTTATGTGGCCATGTCCAAAGGAATCGTGTTAGTTAAGTCTGCTTGATGTTTTGTGGAGGGTACTGACTTTGAATGGCTATATCTCCTAGCACGGGATGAACAGAGTGAAATATAACCCATCAAAATGAAGCCCTTCGAGGTATATTCACAACACAATGGGTTTCACTCGAATCGGAGTTCATATGTGGAAGTTATAGCCATTATGGTGGGATTGTCTATACCCAAAAGTGTTTTGGAAAAGGAGGGCCAAAGTTGTCTAAGGCAGGGCCACACGGAAGGACCACGGACCATGTGGGGGTTCAAGACTGTGATCCCATTCGTGGATTGATCCAGAAAGTGGTCTAGGTGTTGGACTGAGGCCAGAACCAAGTGAGGCTCCACGAACCCCTTCACAGTCCGTGTGATGCCTCACGGTTCATGAGGGCACCCGTGCAGTGGTCCAGAAAGTTGTTTGGATCCTGGGCTAGGACTCAAAGCCAAGTGAGGTGCCACAGACCACTTCACAGTCCGTGTGCTGCCTCATGGCCCGTGAGCCAGTCTGTGAAGTGGTCCAGAAAGTTTCCAGGGATTTCAACCAAAGGCCGTGACCAAGTGTATCCACACGGTCGAGTTCATAGACCGTGGACAGTTGTACGGTCCGTGTAGGTGTTCTGCGACTCCATTTCCCAATTATTTCTCTATTTCATTAATGGTGTAATTGTAATTTTAATTTATTTTAGGGTCATTTTAGTGTCACGACCAGGATAGGGGGCCTAGATGTGACATGGCGAAAGAGGACCCGAAGACCCTCGATCAAGCCATCGTAGCATCATTACACT